>JAPQRN010005829.1:11631-53120 GCA_037367275.1 Coranthus polyacanthus | reverse complement strand
TCAGACAAATGTAGTGGAGTAAAAAGTAGGACCATCTGCCTCTGAGATGTAATGAAGCAGAAGTGTAATTTTGCATGAAATGGAAATACTCAGGTAGAGTACTTTATTACATTCCCACCACTGACCATAACACATAGGAAGAGGCCCCGTCTTCATTTTATCACTCATAACACAGTGTAAGATTTGGTATGGATTTCAAAAGGGCAGATTTAAGCATACCTGGTGGCGAGGCCTTCCAACAATGGAAGGGAAGACAGCACGGGGAGCGTCATCTCCGGCAAATCCAGCCTTGACCAAGCCAGAGCCATTGTCGCACACAAGGGCGGTAGTCTCATCGTCGTCACACATGATTAGGCTTTACTGTGCTGGTCTAATATTTTAGAGGGGGTGGGGTAGAAACACAAGAAGAGGAGGTTTAACCTGGGTGTTAGGAGCAGCTGTCTGAGTTGCCACTGACAGGATAAATAGCATGAAGGCCTGTTATAATCAAACAATCACACATTATCACTGGAGAGGTTGATGACTTGATGAAGTGACTAGACATGTTATATGACATAATCAATCAACCACTCATATTATTAGAATATGCATTAACTTTAATCCTCAGTGTCTCTGAAGAACTGTCGGCACTATCTCATAACTGTTATTAAGGTATTATCACTAATACAATAATACAGCCCGCCTCAATGGATGCTATCTATACAGTGCTAATTAGACATGCCTTTGGAGGCTATTTTGGACCTAACCTTGTTGTACCACTACTGATATCATATCTCCACAGTCATGATTGTTCCTGGGACATCTCAGAGCTGCTGAGGTAGCACCAAAAAGGGGCATAACAGACAGACCTGTAATCTATTTTAGGTTCAGTGCCCCCACTGTGTTTCACGGGGTGAAACAAGTGGCACAAGGATCTCCTGCTATTTCAGGTCTAGGAGAACTTGTCTCAGAGCCAGGCCAGCACCCATCTGTCAGCACACTGTGACACTTTTGCTTTACTACACGGTTCCATGCGCTCAGCTGCATGTTCACTTCATTCATTGGACCATAGGTAAATGAGGTAAACTTTAGATAATTCTCAGCACTGTTAGACCAATAAACTCCCATACTCCCATAAAGTACATGTGCGGTACATGCATCCCTAACTATCCCACATCTTCTCGTATTATGATGTGTATTGAAAAGCCATTCAGTAATGACATTGTTCAGAATATGATGGCAATTAGACAAAGCATCAACAGGGGTTCAAGTTCTAAGTCTCCTCCATGAATCCTTTTAGGGATTATTTATCACTTGTGAAAACTACTGCTTTACTGAAGTTACATCATTCATTCATTGACGGTCTTGCATAACAGTAGCATGCTGCAGAACTAACTAATTAACTTCATGGAATAGTCAGTTAGTCAGTCAATATATGTACTATATTTCTTTGACATAAGCTCTAAACTAAGAACACAAAAAAAACAGATTGCCACAGTAAAACATGCTGTGAAATGTACTCACCAAGGTGCACTGGTAGACGGATGCTTCCACTGGGACACAAGCCGAGGGTTTCAGACCCCCTTAAATAAGACCCAGACCGGGCCTGGGGACCAGGGGGCGGGGCAAAAGGTTCACACACAAGTCCAAATAAGATCTGCCAGCGAGAAAATCACACAATTACATAGAAGGATGGGACCGATCCACAGTGAAATGACTTGACTCAGACACTTTTAACGGGAATGTTTAAACTTCTGAATAAAAGATTCAGAAGTTTAAATAATGGATTACTATTGGTAGATCGTCACATGAAAAAAGGAGGGGACCTTATCAAAATTGAAGTTCTGTAACCATCATGAACGCATTTGTATTTCATGTTGTTAAATGCAATATGATGAATAAATCGCCAATATTAATTCAATTTCTGGCAAATGAACAAGAAAATACTTTATTTCTTTCAAAGATTAAAGTGTTTTTCATAATTCTTCTTAAACATCTAAGGTCCTGCTTTAATCACATTTATATTTGCTTGAAGAATCATTTCTTTTCAGCCCTTAAATCGGACATATCAATCAAGACACAGTGCGCACCAGATTAGAATATGTTTAACTATTCTCATAACCACTCGAAGGCCCGCTATGATGACCCAGTCAGGACAGCGTCGCCGGTGTCTTGTTAAGGAAATGAAAACATTGTATATGTCAGTGGACCATGCTGCTGGTATGTGTGCTGAGCCTCCTCACCAAGTGGAACAGCTGATGACTCTGTGTCTGCTCTGGCTGTCTGAGTGGCCCGTCAGTGTCAGTGCTCCGTCCCGATTGGCTCAGCTGTCTCCTTGTACGGTTATGGTGAGCGGCAGAGTCATTAATGCGCAGCCACTGAGGTTCCTGGGTAGTGAGTTTCAAAGAGGAACTCCATATTTGTACTACCTTCGTTCCCACATATTCTCTTTAAACCTCTGTAATTTATGAGGTAATACTCTCGTCTGTGTAGAAATAACACAAACAGTGCAATGTTATCCCTGAGAAAATATCACATAGGGTCAGAAATTGGAAATACCATTCATGACAGCAAGTTTTTTTAATAGGAAAAATATTTAGATTCAGGCCTTTGAAATGAGAAGAATGACTCCTAGATAAAAATATGTACATGAGGTTATATCATAGTTATTTATATTAGTAGGTGTGTGAGCATTCCTCAGTTTTAGGCCCCACCAGTTACCACAGTCTCCTATTTATAGCTGTATTTCCTCTGTATCCGCACAGATAGCTGGATGCAGCTGAAGCATCTCACAGATATCTGCTTGACAAAGAATAGCATACTTTAATACATTAGATTAACATGATTGCGATACACAAAAGAGGAGGTATGATTCATGATCAGCCTTTTCTGCCTAGCAACACTGAATTCACCCTTAAAGTTCACAGATAACAACATATTAATGTAATATTTAATAAACATCTCAAGTTGAAGGCCTGGTTTGAATTACACTTGAAAACAGCTGTCTTCTGTTATTCAGGAGGAAACAGTAACCTCCTGATGATGCGATAACATCAGATTTTATTCTCCCTCTAGTAATGGTACTGATTTTTAACATACTCAGTGGTGGAATATAACAAATCGCTACTACGGTACTTTGCTTGAGTATTTCCATTTTATGCAACTTTATACTTCAGCACCACTACATTTGACTGACAGCCGTGGTTACTTTTTAGATTACAATATTTCTTGAACCTTCCCCTCCAGTTAAAACCACACATCTCCAAATCTTGCCCAAATCAGGGCTGCAGCGCTTTTGACCTTTATCCATAACATATAATAGTAAAGCACTGACAAGGACCATTTTACCGCACAGCAACCACTTTTACTTTTCATACATTGAGTACATCTTGCTGATAATACTTGGATATTTGCAGAACGCATAACTTGAACTTGTTGCGGAGTGTTTTCACAGTGTGTTAGGCCTATTAGATAAAAAAAAAAAAAAAAGATCTGAATGAATCATCAAACATATTGCAGGGTCACACTGATTACGGATCAGTATTTTACTTCAGGGCTAACTTTGATCTAATACACACAAGCTCCGCCATTTTTTTTATTCTCACAAATGAGAAACAAGTGTCCCTCTAGGCTCAGCATGTTCGTTTCATACGTTGAGCCTCACGTCCATGGTTCGTCTGGGACGTGGAGTATTACTGCCCTCTAGTGGTATTTTTGAGGGAAAAAAAAAAACGTGATGACGTTTTATCTGCGACACAGCTTGCAAAAAGCCATGCGCCAGTAGCAGTGCTGTTGTGGTCGCCTTTGTGATAAGTTAGTGAAGGCTGGATAAATACATAAAAGTCATTTCCCAGGCTGTTAAAGTTTGACTTTACAGAGTGTCAGGAAGTCGGAGAGGGCGGCAGTGAGCGGAGCGGATTTAAACCTCCTTCTCAATCTGTCCGACGGCCGTTCGTTCGTTGGTTTGTGTGTGTGTGTGTGTGTGTGACAGGACAGGAGAGGACTGCCATGTAGTTGAACTAAAAGAATGAGCAGTCAGCACACTCCAACAGATGGGACAGATGACTACACGGTGCAGCAGGAAAATGAACTAGAAGCTCTCGCGTCTATCTTTGGAGATGACTTCCAGGATCTGCGGCTCAAGGATCCGTGGAAGGTTAGCGGGACGTGTTAGCAGAAAGCGTTTCGTTTTGTGAGCTAATGATGGGGAAAGTTGACGCGTTTCTTTACTTCGGCCACTAAATAAAGGCTTCTCCTGCTATTTTAGGTTAAAAGACCTCCAGAGGTATACCTGTGCCTGCGGCCTAATGGGCTAAACAATGGGCAGGAATGCTACGTGACCGTGGACTTGCACGTCAGATGCCCACCTACATACCCAGACGTGTGAGTAGTGACCTCTGACCTTTACCAAGTGTTCTCAGTGACCAGTATTTTCACTGGAGTGCAAGGTTACTCTAGCTGACTAGCAGCTCCAGGTGACACTAGTGGCACTACATACTTTATTACTGATGGGCGTGTGCCTTGAAAACCACAGAGAGAAATTTGTTTCCAATCACGTGAACTCATGCAGATGGAATAAAATAGTTTTGCTTTCAGGGTGTAGTTAGATTAGACTATGACTTAGTGACTTAATATTATTACTACTAAATAGGTCATGTAGTTGTGGTGAGGTCCGTTTGCATGGGCTCACATGATTGGATGGAAATTACTCTGTGGCTGTTTTCAGATTGCAGGCAAAGGTCGCCCACATCTTTTTTTTTTTTTTTTTTTTGCTCATGATTGATGATGATGTGATTCAGATGTGTGTGTTCATAATGGTAATTATAACAAAATCCTACAGAATCAGGTCTTTTAAATTCTCATGTGTTGATTGGGTCACTTACCCAACACACACACCCACCCACCTACCTTTTTTTTTTGTTTGTTTGTTTTTTGTTTGTTTTTTGCAGCATGAGCCTCATATGAACAGTAGCACTGAAATTCATGCGACTTTTACATCACACTAGATGGAGAGTTGTCCCTCCATTCTTGGCTCTGATTTTGCATCCGCGCACACCTATACAGAAGTAGCAGCCATATCTTCTGGTTTCTTCATTTGTCTGTGGAAGCAAACTTTTTAAAATTAAATTTAACAAGACACGTAACAAAAACACAAAATAAATCAAATGAATGGAAATAATAGATTGCAATCGATTATATCGTATATGTCCCAAAAGCCATAATTAAAAAATTTGGCCCACTTTCCCTTCATCTTTGTGCTCTTCATCATCTGTTCATGAATTTGCTGGTTTCCACTGTGCATCAGCATATAAATTAAACTGCATGCGCTCCATTTTTCCTTCATGCACAGTGTGCTGCAGGTAACATCTTTGTTATTGTTCTTGTGCTCGTGGTTCAGTTCAGAACTGTTACCAGTTTGCACTGATATCTGATATTGGCCGCACTTAAAAAAAATCATGTGAACAGCCAAAAAAAATTCAAATTGAGTACTAAGTCTTGCAGTATGAATGTAACCTATGTGCAAAACTGGGCTTTCAAAGCTCCATGACAAATGCCCCACATGCCTGTTGTTGCTCCAGACAAATGGATCCATAAGACCCACTGTTCTAATTGTTATCTTAGCGACTGTTTAGTCTTTTGTAACTCAGTATCTTGGGACATTAACAGGCCTCCGGAGCTAGAGCTTAAGAATGCCAAAGGTCTCTCAAACGAAATCCTCCAGAACCTTCAAAGTGAACTCACCAAGCTGGCAGCGGCACGATGTGGGGAGGTGAGGATGCACACCCATGAACACAGTCACTTACGAGTGTTCACAGACTGCTTATAACCTGCTTACTTCTTTGCCTATAGGTGATGATTTACGAGCTAGCGGACCATATCCAAGGCTTCCTGAGTGAGCACAACAAGCCTCCATCATGCTCCTTCCATGAGGAGATGCTGAAGAACCAGCAGAGGCAGCAAGAGAAACGAGCCCTGGAGGAGCAGCAGAAGATGGACCAACGGCGCAAACAGGAGGAGGAGATGGTTAGGAAGAAAACGCTCATAACGGATTAGTTTTATTAAGTGATATGTGGTCATTTTTAATGACGGTTTTACTTAAATACATTTACTCGTATTTGCAGAGGTAGCTGTTGGACAAAATGTTGACTGAGGTATTTTACATTCTTGTAGGAAAAAGAAATTATGGCCGTTATCCAAAGAAGAGAGGAGGAGAAACGGGAGGAAAAGAGAAGAAAGGAAATAGCCAAACAGGTGCCTGATTTACAGTTTCTACACTTGTCCACAAAAAGGCAGTTATGGAAATGGATGTGTTGTTATAATATATCTGTTTTGTGTTGTTAATATTCAGGAGCGACTTGAGAGTATGGAGCAGACAAACACTGTTAACAGTGCTTTGGGGAAGAGCCCACCCAGCCCATGTGGAGCTCCTCTTGAACTGTCAGAAATCAAGAAAGGAGTCAGTAATCGTCGTCGGACTACCTCGAATTCACGCCACAGGTACACAACACGTTATTGATACAGTACCAGTCAGAATGCCGTACATGTCAAAAGAAAAGAAATGTACGAAAATGTATTTTTTCTACCAGGCGTGACACCATTAATGAAGACAACCATCGCTCACAAGAGCTTCTTCACTTTAACAGCAGCACTTTTGGAGAACTTGTTGTCCACAGAGGGAAAAGCTTAGGTGAGAAGCTGTAGACCATGTGGTGCAAAGTTGCATAAACCCGCTCTTTTAGGCTTTTTTTTTTTCACATTTTCTTCTGTTCATGTTTTTCACAGGTGTAAGTGAGCGGCTCGGCCGTAGTGTTTACTACGGATTTGAGGCGAACTCTGGAGACTTTGCGGTGATCTATGAGTGGTCGCTGCACTGGAACAAGAAGATGGGCAAGTTCTTCACCAGTCAGGAGAAAGGAAAGATTGAAAACTGTAAAAAGCAGGCAAGTAGAGAAGACATGGTAACTGATATTATTAATAACGTGTTTTTAAGACTGGTAAAACCAGATAATCTTACCCAATCCAATCCCAAAGCACTATTTGCTCTGTTCTCTGTAGATCCATGGGGCAGAAAATGAGTTCAACTCCCTCCTGCGACTGGAGCACCCGAACTTGGTGCACTACACATCGCTGAGCACCAGTGAGAGAGAGGACTGCCTTTTGGTTAACCTTCTGGTGGAACATGTGGCTGGGATTAACTTGAACCAAAATCTAATCAACCACACCCCTGTCCCTATGGATAAAATCTGCCATTACACAGCACAGCTCCTCGCAGCTCTTGACTATCTTCACTCCAACTCAGTTGTCCATAAGCAGCTGGGAGCCTCCAGCGTGCTGTTAGACTCTGAGGGCAACGTTCGATTGACTGATTACAGCTTATCAAAGAGATTCGCTGATATCTGCAAAGAAGATATTTTTGAACAAGCCCACGTGCGTTTCTCCGAGGACACGGCCATGCCGACGAAGACGGGCAAAAAAGGGGACGTGTGGAACCTGGGGCTCATGCTGCTGGCTCTGAGCCAGGGCAAAGAAGTGAAGGAGTATCCAGTGACGGTGCCAGTCAGCCTGCCTGCTGACTTCCAGGACTTCCTTCACAAGTATGTATGGATGCTTTATTTCTTAGCTTGGTGGCATTTTCCAAACATTATTTGACTGTTAAAGATTTTGGCTTTGTATTACTTGTCAAACATGGGTTTCCATTCATGTGAGTGCATTGCCAACGTTGATTTTCAGTGACTTCAAGGGAGCAGCAATTTCCTTTATTTTTTGCTATTTCGTCATCTGTGGTGATGTACAGTATGCTCAGACTGATTACAAAACCTTAACTGCAATACGGTGCAACTGTAGCATAATTTTGATGAAACAAAAAAAAAAGCAGCTTTTTGCATGGAGGGGAGAAAAAATTCAAAGATCCTCAACACAACATTGCCCATGAACTATGCTGTGTTGAATGGAACGTGTTTTGTTGTAAAATTGCTTAAAAATGAAATGATAAACACACATTTGTGCCTTTGGGTCATGATGTTTTATAGGCTGGTTGTCTTTTTTTAATGGAGATTATATATGTATTGTTTTCTATATGGCCACTTTTTTTGTTGTCAGCACTACTAGCACATTTCATACTAGTACACAGACTTGTTTGTTGGAGTTTAATTGCAGAGAGTACTGTACTGCAGACCCATTATGTGTCTCTGTGTTGTAGGTGTGTGTGTTTGAATGATGGGGAACGCTGGACAACTCAACAGCTCTTGGATCATTCCTTCCTCAAGCCTCCATCCCCTAAGAACTTGCCACAGTATCAGGATACCAGCCCTGAAGGTGATATACAACACTTTATACAATATGTAAACACTATATAACACATGCGACAGAGTGTCATTACATTGTGTGAACTCACTGATATTGAGTTTGCTTCAATAATTGCTTTTGTGTAAGACATCTGAGAGTCTCCTGAGAACCCCCCCCCCCAGCGTAAGTTACTCTGGTCACAAGATTTCTATCACAGAAATGAGAACAACATCAAAAATACCTTAAGGAGTACCACAGAGTTGAGTTAACAAAAAACCTTTTGTAAGATATTTATTGCCACTAATTGCATTTTTTGTTTTTTGGTCATCTCCCAGATCTAGCTGAGGACTTTCCATCGTCAGTCATCCCACGGAGCCACATCCTCAATGCTCCATTCAGCTCTGGGGTGCAGAGGCAGTTTTCTCGCTACTTTAACGAGTTTGAGGAGCTGCAGCTTCTGGGAAAAGGAGCCTTCGGTGCTGTAATTAAGGTAATTAGGGACTTAGATGGCGCTGGCAACAAACTCGGTTATGATTTCTTTTGTTTTTTTTCTGCACGCGCTGGTCCTATTCAGACCTCAGGCATCAACATAGATCCTGGATGAGCCGATCTCTCAGCAGTCTGAATGGAATGAAGGAATATATCCTGGGATGAACTGAAGGGCCGCCTACGAAGCGGACGTTGTCTGTGTACATGAAACTTAGCTTAACTTGTGAAAGAGTTTTCAAGATGAAGATTTCTAAAAGCCCACAAAGATTTATTACAAGTGCTTCATACGTGTAGTGCTGCCCGTGTGCACTAAAACGTCACTCTTTTTTTGAATATCTACAGTTCGCATAATCTGATAGAAATTCATGCACATATTTTAAGTGCTTGAAGATTCAATCATCAATGAAGCGTATGTCAATAAAACAAATAGAATGATTGTCATGAATGAAGTGTGTTGTTTGATTCACAGCATCAACTCATGCAGTGAGTAACAGGCAAGAAAACACTCCACCTTAAAAGCTGCTACTTGAAATACAAGCTTGCACCATGTTGTAACATATCGAGGAGCTTGGTTATTTGCATATGGAACAGGAGAGTGAGATCCAATCGCAAGTGATCACTCAAGACGCATTTTAAAACCAGTTGTGAACAGACACGCTTACAGCTGGCCACTTGAGATCAGATACCTAAAGATACATCTTAATACAAGGTCTGACCAGGTCTTCCATTTTGCTTCTCCAGGTTCAGAACAAATTAGACGGTTGCTACTACGCCGTGAAACGCATCCAGGTCAACCCAGCCAGTAAGCAGTTCAGACGGATCAAAGGAGAGGTGACCCTGCTCTCTCGCCTCAACCATGAAAACATCGTCCGCTACTACAATGCGTGGATTGAGAAGCACGAGAAGCCCTCGGTGGGTGTGCTGAGCAACACTGACAGCTCCGAGCTGCAGAGCACACCCGACAAGCCTCTTCAGTGTAGGCGGGCGCTGCTGCGACTCAATGACCTCGGCCTTCCTGACAACGTGGAGGACAATGCACCGCCTCCGGCCCTGTCCAGCTCAGTAGAATGGTCCACATCCATCGAGAGATCTTCCAGCGCAAAGTGTAGTGGACACCAGTCGAGTGACGACGACGAAGATGAAGATGTTTTTGGTGCCTCTTTTTTGTAAGTATTTTTTTTTCCTGTGGTAGTAACCCCACAGGATTTACACACATACGACCTGTTGCTGCTTGATAAGGTTTTTTGGCTTTATTTTCTCACATGTAGACCATCAGATAGTGACTCAAGGAGTGATATCATCTTTGAAAATGGCGATGAAAGCACAGATGAGATGTCACAGGTTTGAGTATTTACACATTATTATCGATTAACTTGTGTTTTTAAGTGCTAAGAGACAAGAGCTACAAATTGCTGCTGTGTCCTTTCTCAGGTTGAGCCAAGCAAAAGGCCTGTGACCGACACAACAGAGAGCACAGACTCAGATCGACCTCTACTCATAGCACATTACTTGTATATTCAGGTATCCTTCAACTTCAGGTTCAATTTTTACCACTAGAGGCCTCTCACATACTATAATGCATGCACTTTGTGCCCCGCAGATGGAATATTGTGAAAAGAGCACCTTAAGAGACACGATAGACCATGGGCTGCACCAGGACCAGACTCGGTTGTGGAGATTGTTCAGGGAAATACTTGACGGCCTGGCTTATATCCACGAGCAGGTGTGTGTGCGCATATGTTTAGTGTGAGGCAGATGACTTTTGTTAAGTAACTTTTCGTTCAGCCAATTTTTGCAATTCCCCACCATGCATAAATCTTTCATCAGGTTACTGTCTTTAAAAAAGCTTGTCAGAAACACTCTGTTTTCAACAGTTTGAAAGGTTTTTGCTGTCAGGGCTGATTTTCATATTCAGTTTGTATTGCTTTCTTATGCTAAAACCAAAAAAGTTACACAGACATTAGCAAGAAAAAAAGCCATGTTTTTAATTACCCACGTCTCTTAATCTATCCTCCTCTCAGGGGATGATTCACAGGGACTTGAAGCCTGTCAACATCTTCCTTGACTCACAGGATCATGTGAAGATTGGAGACTTTGGCCTGGCTACAGACCATCCTGCTAACGTGGTATGCATTACCGTCAGCAAACCGTTAACATATTCAGCCTGTTGATAGAGGCAGCGCTGGAGTTTGTTGTGCGGAGTTAAAGGATTTTATGAAAAACAGTCAAACTTTGTAGCTGTGGTTTATTGCTTTCCTTATAATTACGCAAACTTGCTTTTGCATCTGTGTAAAACCAGTGAGGTGATATGAACTAATGGAGACATTGCGTATCTGTCTCAGGCTGCAGGTAAATTTGAAATGGAAGAGAGCGGCTCAGCAGCGATACCCAAACCAGACCCAACAGGTGAGTTTGAAAATATTCACACAAAACTGGCCATTGATCATGGTGTTGTCTGATATTTACACTTTCTGCATCTCTGTCAACTCCAGGTAACATGACCGGGATGGTGGGTACTGCCCTCTATGTAAGTCCAGAGGTTCAAGGAAACACTAAAGCTACCTACAACCAGGTAAGATCTGAAATGCTTATGTTCGACTTCACCTGAGAGGTTTGTTGCATGCCTGCAGTTCTACTGCTGAAGTTTTAGTTAACAAACCATTTTTTGTCAATGCGTAGAAAGTCGATCTGTTTAGCCTGGGCATCATCCTGTTTGAGATGTCTTACCGCCCAATGACCACTGGAGCCGAGCGCATCTCTGTCTTGAGTCAGCTGCGTGTGGTACGTTGGTAGTGATAGTTGTAATTTAATGCTTTGAAACTGGTTTGTTACTTACCTCACCTCTTTCCACATTGTAGGAGCCCATTCACTTCCCAGAGGACTTTAATGAATACGAACAAGGAACACAGGTGAGAATTACTGTAGCACAGCAATATTCTATAGCAACAGAGTTATAGAGTTTTTTTTTTCTTCCTTGTTCTAAAGTTCCAGTGTTACAATAGAAAACCAGGTCATCATCTCCTCTTTGTGTCTATTACTTCAGAAGAAAGTAATAGAGTGGTTGCTGAACCATGACCCAGCCCTGCGGCCCACTGCGCAGGAGCTGCTGAAGAGTGAACTGCTGCCTCCACCTCAGATGGAAGAGTCAGAGCTGCATGAGGTGCTGCAGCACACCATGGCCAATATCAATGGCAAGGCGTACCGCACCATGGTGGGCCAGCTGTTTGCTCAGAACACCTCACCTGTCATGGATTACACATATGACATAGATCTACACAAGGTATGGCTGCTGCTAGGGCTGTCTATTGGCAAGAATCTGGTAAAGCGTGCTTATTTTTTTTATTAGAATGCAGTCTCATCGTTGCCGAGATTTGTATGGCTGAGGGTTTTTCACACATGATAATCTTACAGCATTATGCCGAACCGTTTCCTCTTTCTGCCTTTAGATGTCACTGCAGACAAATACATGGCCACACCAACTCCTCTGTGCTGCCTCACTCCTCTAGTCTGTTATAACAGACCAACTGTTTGTACTTAATTGATGTCTCCTGATCCCTAACAGAGGCTGTTTGTTTGGTCTCCCTCCAGGGCAGCTTCAGCTTCAACAGCGCCAAATTGCAGCAGTATGTGTATGAAACAATCACCAGGATCTTCAAGAAACACGGTCAGTACACTATGCCTGTGTAGTGTTCGTAACTGTGCGTGTTAACATGAAACTTTGTTGATTCTCCGTTGCACCCCACTTGGACTTCTGACCCACTGTAAGCCCATTTCAGAGATCCCAACATCTGCTCCAGTGAGTGGCGGTTAAACAATAAGTGCACTGTTGGGCAGCACAGATTCTGTGCAGGTGCTAGTGTTATTTTTGTGCACACTGCTGATGATGTCCAGCTGTACGTATTTGTTTGTGCTCAGTTTGTATCTGCTCACATGCATCAGTTCTCTTAGGGTGAGGGTTATGTTATCTTATGCAGATGTTGCAGTTATACACGATGTTTATTTTCAGGTGCTGTGCGTCTTCAGACACCACTGCTCCTTCCCAGAAACAGGAAGTTATATGAAGGCAGCGAGCTGGCCTGCTTCATGGACCACAGTGGAATGCTGGTTACACTGCCCTATGACCTCCGGGTGAGTCCAACACACGCACACACATAACACACAAAGGTGTACATGACCCTGCTCACTGCATGTATTTGCATTAGCACGTGCAAACACACAGTGAGGCTGCAATCAGCAGCAGCCCTAAGATCTGACTACTTCAGGAAACCCTGAGGTCTAAATGGTTGTTTCCACACTGTGATTGATTGCAGACGAGGATGTACTTCACTGACATACTATGAACTGTATGCCAAGGTTAGGTGGTCCTCCCTCTTTGTAAGGTGTGATATGTATATGATTTTATTCATTTATAATGCCCTTATCATACACACTGAAATTATATTATTATTATATTGGAGGTACTGGCTGTTTTTACCGAAGTTGAAAAATATCCTCAGGGCATTTTCATTTTGTAATTTGTCACATTGCACTTATTCTCAAAGTTTTATTTATTGAATTCCCGTTTATTGTTATTTTCTTTGTTTCGTTTACTCCACCTTCACCAACTTCACCTGAGTGTATTTTCTTTAAAGGCAAAGTATGTAACGTTTCTCGCTTGTGTTCGTAAACACAACTGTTTCAACTTGGGCCCTCGTCTCCACTCAGTGAAAGAGGAAGAGAGCAGCGGTGGTCGAGAGAGCGTGAGACGGCATTAAGGGAGAGGGAGTGTCGATAGTGAGACAAAAGCAGGGAAATAGAAAAATAAAATGTCATTTCCTGATTCTGTCACAGCGGTTATATTGTAAAAACACAAATAAACACACCCATACTTTCGCAAAACTCTACAGGAATGTTCTAGAGGCAATATACAGCCGAAACAGCGACTGGACTCGCTTCATTTTTATGTTCCGCCCACACACGCTGTGTGATGCTGATACAGGCTGGAGATACAAACACACTGGAGGAGGTCCACGCCACGCCGACGTCCCATATATAGCAAAACAAGAGGAAAATAGAAAATACAGGCAGAGGGCAGGGTCTCTGCAGGTAAATACACCACGAAACACTGACAGAGGGTCAGAAGTGATGATTGAGAAGGTTTTTTTTTTTTTCTATTTGGTTTTTTTTTTTTAAGGAAAATGTTACATACTTTGCCTTTAAGTAAAGCTTCTTTAAGTAAAGTTTGAATGAATTCAAGTGCACCTTATCTCTCGCCTTTCATTTACTTTTAAGATGGCGTTTTCAAGATTTGTGGCCCGCAACAATATAACACACCTGAAGAGGTAAATTGAAATCAATAGTATTAACACAAACGAGATTCCTGCCTGTATCCTCAAAGTGTCTGTGTTTCTCGTCATGTTTCTTAAGGTATAGCATTGAGCGTGTCTTCAGACCCAGAAAGCTGGATCGTGCGCATCCAAGGGAGCTTCTGGAATGTGCTTTTGACATCATCACACCCGTCACTAACAGCCTGCTGCCTGACGCAGAGACCATCTACACCATCTCTGAAATAGTTCAGGAATTCCCTGCACTTCAGGTTATACTTTGATTTACTAAAACAACAGTTTGTGCTCTTCTGTCTTCACATTCAGACAGAACAGTTTGCTGACAGGCGGGATGTGTTATTGTTCTTTAGTTTTCTACAGATGTCATCATCTCATCCTGTACTGTTGTTTTTTGACATTTTTTCCCTTTTACTTCCTGCTCACATTCCTAACATTCCAAAGTATGCGACAGCCTTACAGATTTATACTGTATTCATTATTGACACAGTAAATCTGTTATGCGCAGCTCGGTCCACTTCCTTCCCTCCCTGTACAATCCATTTCCTGTCCACACATCCCAGTGCTGCATCAGTCTCCCAACGCAGCTCTCCTTATATGTCTCTTGAACCTTGTCAACTCAGAGTTTGGCCTCTGGTTCATCCCACATAGATCCTGTTTCTGATCCTGTCTAGCACTCAATTCTTTGTGCAAAAGCTTTCAAGAATATGTGAGTCAGACAGACTGAGAGAGCAGCCAGACACAGCAGCCATTACTCAGTGAGGCTCATTGTACGGTAGTGCTCTTAGTCTTGACTTTAATTGCGGCTGAGGGGCTTAAAGGTGTGTTTGTGTGTGTTTTGTAACCACAGGAAAGGAACTATAACATTTACCTGAACCACACCAGCTTGTTGAAGGCCATCCTGCTCCACAGTGGAGTCCCTGAGGACAAACTGAGCCAGGCCTCCAGCATACTGTGTGATGCCATGGTCAGTGCAGATCACACATGCATCACAGATGTTATCCACATTGTGTATCTGTTGCTGATATAGTCTGGTATGAACATGTATAGGAGCGTTTTTCTTCTCAAATGTAGCAGTGGTAAAATTTCTACGGTGCTTTTTTTTCGTCAGAGTGAAAAGCTGACCAAACGTGAGGTGGAGGCAAAGTTCTGCAACTTTTCTCTGTCAACCAACAGTGTAAGTGTCCAGCGGCTGCTTGAACCTGTAAAAACAATCAGTCCTGCAGCAGCAGCACATTTGAATTCACTCTTACATATCGGGGTCTCGCCTCCTCTGTTGCCTCCAGTTGCAGACTCTGTACAAGTACATAGAACAGAAGGGGAATCTGCAGGACCTGGCGCCGCTGTTGACATCCCTCACCAAACAGAAGACTGCCGTCACGCAGCTGGCCAAGCAGGGTCTTAAGGACCTGGAGGAGCTCACGTTGCTCCTGCGGAGACTGGGGGTTAAACTGCAGGTGATTTGAAAGCAGTCAAATGCTTATGTAGGGCGCAAATTCTGACTTCCAGATAGCGTTAAAAGGTTAGGTATTAGTTATTTATCCATTGTCAGTGTATTAACTACAGTAGATGTATATCAGTTTAAGTGTATACTATATTTAGAAGATTTTCACGACTTCACCATGCTGCCAGACAGCCCTTGTCAATGGGATACATAAGCAGTTATAACACACCCTCTAGACAAAAAGAGCAGTTTTGCCTCGCAAAACAGGGGAGCTACTGGTCTGTGGCTGCCTCGATCAGTTAGTTTGTTTCTGTTATCATGTGACTTTGGTGTTTTGACACATAAGTAGGAATCATCTAACAAACTAACCAACTGAGGCAGCAGCAGACCTGCAACCCCCACGTTCTGCAAAGTATAATTGCTCTTTTGGTCAACACAGTCTAGTGGCTTTGAAGAGCCCTTCAGGGCTTCAGTTCCCTGTTAGAAAGGGATGTCTGAGAGCACAGTAAAGCAGTGAGGATATTCTAAAGGTAGCATGCACTTCACCTGATATTGTGTTTTTAAGGTTGGCTTGTCTGCTTCTCAAACCTGTGGGCGTGCAGTCTGCCATCTAATGTAGATAATACACTGATTATGGATAAGTACCTGATACAACTCCACTTCAGATAATCCAAACTGATCCTTTAAAGGGCTTGAAGCGTGTCTGTGTATGTTTCCTCCCTTTTTTTAATGTAAATGTGTTCCTTCTGTAGGTCGTGGTCAATTTAGGCTTAGTATACAAGGTGCAACACCACTCTGGGGTCATCTTCCAGTTTGTTGCCTTCATCAGAAAGCGCAGACGAACTGTACCAGACATAGTGGCTGCTGGAGGACGCTACGACCATTTGGTAGGTTTTACTGTAAAACATCAGTCCTCCACATTCCACATATTAAAACCAATAAATTGACCGGAGCTTTAAAAATGCACGTGAACCATACTTTTTCCGTCACAAATACATCGTAGCTCTTGTGTGTTTCATTAGTTCTTTATGATGCTCTGTTGGTGAGTCAGTCTTTATGCTATCATTATGTGGTTTGTTTTCTGTGCTGCTAGATCCTGGAGTTTCGAGGGCCAGCTTCCACAGCCCCGGTCACCGCTGCGGTCGGGGCCAGTGTGGCTCTGGACAAAGTCTGTGCTGCTATGGCCAGCATGGAGGAACCAGTGAGAGAAACAGACACACACGCATACACAGGATCTGACATTTCTAATTATTGTAATGAAGGTGCAGCAGACAGACGCTTCATATTTAATGATGCCTTATTTCAGCAGCCGGCCACCACACAGCTACTTTTAGCAACATGTTAATAACTATGATCATGGTGTCTCTTGACGCCATGGAGTTATTTTTGGAAGTGCATCATTTTCTATATTTTCAGATTCTGAATTGATTTGAAATGATGTGTCCAGGAAACTTCATGTAGTTCTAAAAACAGAGGGCAACACTGAAATGACATTTCATGCTTAATCACAGGTCATTGCATCAATCAATATTTTTGTTTTTAATCACTGTTGCTCAATAATCCCCGGTGCTCTTTGTGTCAGCCTCCAGTGAGCTCCTGTGATGCACTGGTGGTCCCAGTAGGCCATTCTTCGATGTCCAGAGCCATCAGTGTCGTCCAGAAGCTGTGGAGCACGGGTGTCTCCGCAGACATCACCTATGATGTCTCACAGGTTAGTGACCTGCCTGATAGACATGCAGTGATGCTCTAAATGGTATTGTGTGAAAACCATGCCTTAAAGCCTTAGGAGCTCGCATTTGTGGCAGACTTCATGTTAGGATTTATTTTTACTTACACTTTTACCAGGCCTTTTCTGTTCAAAGCATTTCCCTAAAGAGAAATTCAGGAAAGGATCATGTCAGAAAGGTCAAAACACAGTAAGACAACAATGCAAAAATACAAGAAAGAACCTCGAGCCAAAAGAATTAAGGCCCAAACCTAAATATACCTCACCTAAAGGAAGCAGAGTCCACTTCTCAGTACTGGAAGTCACTCCCTTTCTGTTGCTTCCAGACCTGTGAAAAAATAACTCGATGTAGATAGAACAACACTGTACATGAAGTAGTAGTAACATCACTCCTCCTACAGAGGGCAACACCTAACTCCTGCTCTTCCCCCTCCCATGAGACTAAACGTGAAATTATCAGAAATAGTAAACATCCCAGAGAATGAGCTGTGCTTTGTGGCTGCAGTTCAAAGTGACTAACTGGCTTTATTGGAACAACAAAGTCTTTTCTGCAGTAGTTGAGTAACTCACTCATAGTATTTCTTAAACAAGCTTTTAAAAAAACATTCTGAATGAGTAAACTGTAGTGGGGTTTGAAAACATCCAAATTATTTATCATCAAGTCCACAACTCCTGATGCCAGGCCTCAGTCACATTCTTCAAGTTAATGTGACAAACTGATTTCAGCCCTGTGTTTGTGTTTTCCTGAAAACCCCCTCCCTGGCACCGCTTCTTGTGTTTTTTTGTTTTTTTCTCCCTTACTGTTTATAACCTATTGTTGCTTTAACTTTCCACTTCTGTACTGGGTAAGTGTTTGTTTTAATGGTCCTCATTGTCTTTTGTCCTAGCACAGGACATAAGTGATTGGCCACCTTCATTTTGCCTCAGCCCCTAAAAGCAATTAGGAAAGGCTGGGTTTGGCTGCAAACATGGGCCATTTCTCTCCAGATTTTCAAGAGGGTTGCTTACTTCTGCCACTTGATATATTTGTGTTTTTGTTGATTCTCCAGAGGCCAGCATTGAACTGGTGAGAACACCTTTTTCAGACCCTCTCACCCATCACTCTGCCTCACTAGTCTTTTTTTTAAAACACCTTTCACATGCTGGCGTCTTAACAGACTGATTCTGCAGCTTTAATTCATCCTCAGGAGACAGTTCCACTCTTTTAGCTTTTATTAGCCAAATATGGAAAACCTCTTCCACATGCGGTCAGCTCAGGCATATGGCCCAGAGCTGCCCATCTGCCTCCAGGCAATGCCTTACCTTTGACTTAATTTGTTCTCTCAATGAGAAAGTTGTGAGAAAAGAAGAAGTTTAAGGCTGAAATGAGATGGCACATACACATACTTGTGGTACACTGCAGGGTTTGTTCTAAACTACCACTAGCTCATGAAAAAGGAGCCGGATAAAACACTCTGACTGAAGTTGATGAGAATATATTTGGTTTACACACCGTAACTACACCGCATACGTATACACTCCCATCGTTGAATGCGTTGCCTCAATAACCATTGGTTGTGCTTGTGAGTCCCTGCGCAGTGCACTCTATTCTTGTTCCAAGCAAAACTCTACCTGAACTGGCTGCCGCTACTGAAGACTTTTCGAAGGCAAGAGTCCAGTGTTGCCCCAGAATGGGCTCTTCTTAAAGTGTTCCACCGCTTAGCTCAATGGTGCTTCAGCCATGCGTTTAACCTACGCTTTCAGCATCCACTTTGGCCACAGCGTGAAATTGGCTTTAATTATAAAATTCCTCCAATGTTGTCTAACCTGACATGATTGTTTTAGTAATTAATGTAAGAAGACTCTCTGTGTAACTGAGGGCTCAAGCTCTCAGCAGTTTGCAGAAAACCAGCAGGGTTAAGGTCATCATCAGTCCAGTGCACCAGATTTCCTGAAGTAAATAGTTGACATTAACTTTGAATGGATACCTAGTTCAGCTGAGTTACACCCACTTAAAGTGTTTTTGAGTAATTCAGCTTTTTCTTTTAATTTTGTTGTGTGTTCAGTCTCAGGAGACCTTGTTGGATCACTGCAGGCTGGCTGGCATCACCTGCATGGCCCTGGTCTCTGACAAAGAGGGCAATTATGTGAAGGTAAGCCAGCTGTACAGTACATGAACACACTGCACGTTTTTTTTTTAATCCCCATGTAAAAAAATCCATTGGTAGCTTGAGTCTAATTTACATACATTTTACAGTAACAGACTAGATTTTACCACAAACCGGCAGGAAAATACATTTTTTACTTTTTACTGAAGAAAACATCTGTTATTGCGAGCAACTTTTATGTGTGTTGCTGTTCAGATTATGCTGCTTTCCAAACTGTTTTGATAAGAGAGAATTATGGGAAAGCCTTTATACGGCAGCACATGAAAAAATAATTTTCTCTCCTCAGGTCAAATCCTTTGAGAAGGACAGACAGTCTGAGAAAAGGATTCTTGAAACTGACTTGGTGGACCACGTTATTCAGAAATGCCGGACCAAATTCTTTGAGGAACGAAACATCAGGTAAAAACATTTTGGTGCCGCTCAGATGTCTGTGATGCCTTTAAAAGGGTTGTTCTCATAAAAGTTGTCCTTATGCCCCTCCAGAGAAATCTCTGAAGGCATGTCTCTTCCAAATCCCAAGGGATCACTGCTAAACACCACAGGTACTGTGTTCAGCACTATCTGATCTACACCTTACTCATTACATTACAGTCAGCTCTTATGTACGCCTTATACTGTATATTTTTACCCATAAAGCCTTACTGCAGCATTACACAGTTGCATTTCTGTTTTCGTGCAGCTGTGGCTTGACTCCACCTAAGTGCTGCACACACAGAATCTTGTGATGAATGTGGGATCTCAGTGTGACTGATCCGACTGTTTCATTTGCAGTTGTGGTACTAAACTGATTTGTTACCGTGAGTGACGTCCAATCAACATAACGGAAACTTAAGTGTTAGATTTCACACCACAACTGGTGCGCACAGGGGTAGCCAACAAAGTTTTCTAATTAAACTGAGCAAGTCATCCTGAATGTTATGGAATTGTAAAACGCTAACTCCTTTTTGACTCTGCAGGATCATCAGAGCAGCATGGGAGCAGCAGTACCATGAACATGAATGTGAACGTCATCAGCCCAGAAAAGGTTTCTGCCAGTGCTAGGCGGCGCTACGAGACGCAGGTGAGTTTGTGATACTTCCATTAATGCATCATATCATGTACATACCATACATTTCACACAGTATCACAATATCAATCTCTTGTCCAGACTACATTTTACCGAACTTTGTAGCAGTCGTTGTACGTGTTTTGTAGGAAAGTACACACCAAGTACTGGATAAAAATCTCATATTTGCAGAAATTCAGTTTTCTAGCAGATAATTTCCACAGTTGACCATATTCACTCATTCATTTGAACGCTGGAGGATTTTATTATTTAGCTCATGGTGACTTTAACTGGGCAAGGCCAACAGTTTGCTTATAAAACGATTATATGAGAAGATGATTTTTTTTTTTTTTTCTGCCGTTTCATTTTGATCATGGGAACAATTATTATTTCTTCCACTCCGCTCTCCCATTTCTTTCTCTCTTTCTTCCTCTTTCCCAGATCCAAACCAGATTACAGAATCTTGGTAGCAATTTGCAGAACAAGAGCAATGACATTGAGGTTCTGGCAGTAAGTCATTTGTTTGTTTACCCCTTTATCCCTCTCAATCCCCACCGCCCTTTTTTTTTTTTCTTTTTTCTTTTTTTTCAGCTCTCCCACCTTATCTGTTGAATTCATGTGTGAAATCACAGAGCGAGGAAAGGCCTTTTGATAGCTAAAACAGCAAACATCACTGGGAGCAGCCCTTTTATAGTTATTTGCCTTGCGCTAAAATCCCCTGCTGGAGGTAAGATGGCTGTGAATCCTTTCCAGTCGCTACAGAACAATGAACACTAAACAGAAGGCAGCCAGCGTGACATTCGGGGGATCTAAATGGCTGCCATATTGAGTTTATTTGTGGCTGCCTTGTAGATTTATGGCCTGATATTCTCAAAGTAAATCAGCCCTGCTTGTCTTATTTACCATGTCGCTCCATATTCCAAATACATTTGTCACTCCTGTGGAGCTCTGGGTTGCATCTGCGAAGCAACAGTAAATGCAAGTTATTGAAACATAACAGCAATAATCACCTTGATTTCCGTAAGCAGTTCAACAGGCCAGGTCTGTGTTATTGCACGTCAGTGACATACTTGTCTACCGTCGGACTGATGATAACCTTAGAGGGCCATTGGCACTTTCCTGTAAAAGGGATTTCAAGGCTGGCTAGGAAAGTCTTGTGCAAGTGGAATTATAAGTAATTTGATGATGTGCAGGATGACCTGAATTATTAAGTTGTGTAAAGAGTTGTTGAGGATGTTTACTTAAGCTTACCTTACCTTTACTTAAGTGATAATACTAATACCTCACTGTGCAAATACCACTAAAACTATGTTCTATATTCAAAACCTTACTAAAGCAAATGTAATTCAGGTATAAAAAGTAAAATAGTCCCTGTGCAAACGGTCCCTGTCAGTGTTTTACTATTATATATGATGTTTTGGATTCATATTACTGCTGCATTAATATCTATGTTGCATTTACTGCTGTAGATGTTTTAAGGTTGAGTTCATTCGAACTACGTCATATACTGGTTGGGTAGTTTAATTTACCGCCATGAAATCACATTCTTTAAGATCATCGTATGTTTGCACATTTGTACATTCAAAATCATTTGGAGATCGCGTCGTTTTCATTGGACACGACAACCATGAAAAAGTTTAAATCTGTAAAACACGTAAAGCTTTCAGACAAAGTGTAGTAAAAAGTGGAATATTTGCCTCTGAGATGTTGTGAAGTAGAAGTTTAAAGTTGCATAAAATGGAAAGTACAAGTACCTCAAATTTGTACTTAAATACAGTACTTGAGTAAAAGTCCTTAGTTAAATTCCACGGCTGATTCCACAACATATTGTTACAGGTAGTTCCAGTGATATTTTGGGAGCTCAGGTTGACAAGGACTGCTGCAGTGTAAGATAGGGCTCTGTTGTGTTTCATGTAATCCTGCTGATTTTTATCCCACAGGTGGACCTGCAGAAGGAAACGCTGATCAACTTCCTGTCTCTGGAGGTCAGTTCCCTACTGGCTTCATCAAGAACACTGCAGAGTTAATAAAATGCTTCCATCCTAATGAATGGTGGGAGGGACGGGGGAAGTGGAAAGAACTGCCACTAGAGGTCAAGATTTTAGACAGGAAGAGGGGATCCCGTCTCCTTCCTTACAGTCCTGTCTGATGAGGGGCGGAGTGAGGAAACACCCCGGCCTTTTTTCCACAGCCAGGGAAACCTGCTGGAGAGTCGCGGCTCCTTTTAACAAGGCTCACATATGCAGACAGAAACACAGTACAGTTAACAAAACGAACACTTAGGAGGTGTTAATATCGCATTCCAAACTCCTGACCAAGGCTGTGCTCATAAAAATCCCTGGTTACCTTCAGCAGAGGTTAAAAAAGACTCTAATTATATTGTGCTAAGAAACATGAGGAACGATGAAAAATGTAATTAACACCGCTATTAAATAAGCAAAAGCCTCCACTTCATGAATGAACTGGCCACCTACACTGGCGGCACATGTCAAAAAAAAAAAAAAAGAGAGAAAAAAACACATTTACTATATAAATCACATGACAATACACAGTGGGTATAACCAGCCGAGCAGGAAGGGCCTGTTTTAAATATGGCAAATTACCCCGAGTCACACAAGGAATCAAGAAAATCTATAAACTGACTGTAGCTTTGTAGCCTCACTGCACTGCTACGTTTGACATGCAAAAATATACTCCAAGGCTGCACATGAAAAACCCCCATTCACCGCTCCTGTAGTCTGTTAACGAACGCGAAGGCAGTGACAACTTGGGAGGCAGTTTTTGTTAGTCTTCATCATTTTTGACACCGTAAAACTGAACTGTAGCAGACTGTTTCACGTTTTGGCACGTCTTTGCATTTTCTCACCGTCGCTCATGTCCAGTCTCTTTGTTTAACCCCAGTTCTTTCTTTTTCTCCCCCAGTTTGAGGGCGAAGATCAATTCAACAGCAGCGTGAAGACTCTGCTGTCTCGTCTCCCAAAGCAGCGCTATCTGAAGTCCATCTGCGATGAGATCCACCATTTCAAAATCACAAAGAAGTACGAGACCGGCTCTCTTTGCATGTCATGCTTATGTAGCCTTGAGACTTTGGTTCCTCAGTCAATTAAAAAGAGTTTAGGGAATGTAAGAAATAACATATTTGTTGTAAAACTACTTTTCATATGCGCACCCTTTACAGTAATTTTTTTTTCCCTTGCAAGTAAAGAAATTATAGGAACTTAATACTGTACAGACATTTTCCCCCGCAAGCAGTTGAGACGTCTTGTCTCAGTAGGAGCTCTCGTGGAAGATGAACCATGGACCCCCACAGTCAAGCCTCTGCTCAGTTCCACATGTTTCCATCCCCCTACTGGCTTGTTATTTTTATGAAAATGAAACCTGAAGCAAACAGTGGAATACATTAAAGACTACTTTTAAAAGGCAAAAAAGGCAGACTTCCTTTTACGGGCAGCTGCCACTGCAAAGCTCCCACCCGAGCCTGCACACTCCAGGTGTAACAGTGACAGTCAGCCCATCAAAGGGAGCTGTTAGACGGATAACTACTGGCTTGCAAAACATCAAATCCTCAGCTGATCCCATTTCCTGAGGTGAAATCTGGAGAAGGATTTGCCTTGTTTGGTCTTCTGATGTCTGGCTCTTAACACCCCAGCTGATTGACATTGAGATTGCAGCACAGGCGGTGGGGGGGTGTTGGGGGGGTTCGGTTAACTTCAGCCATTGCTGTGGTTGAGGATGGAGCGGTTAATATTCCCAAGCTCCCAAAGCAGAACTCTTTTTCAAAGCACGGGCTAAATCCTCGGTGTTTGAGCTTTTCGTGTTGTGACGCTCGTGAATGCCCATAGAGAGTAGCCCTGTGAGGGATTCAGCGGATTTTCTGTCTCATGAATGAGATGGTAACAAAAAAAAATCAAAGCCACCCTTTTTGGCTTCCCGTCTGCCTTGCCAGAGCAGTTGGTTTTAATTTCCTGTCTCTGCTGTGTGTTTGATTTGCCATTTAGGGGAAAGAGTCATTGCTGATAAATGAGCGTCAGAGGCAACAATGGATATATTCAGCAAGATTTTAGTAGTTTTTATCAAATGTGGGGCAGAGGAAACTGAGGAGGAACGGCCTAAAAGTCCAACATTTACATGGCTGCAGCAGGAACATAAACTAGAGTTATCCCAACAGCTTTTTTCATTAAGCACCTCTTTCAGCTTTGTACTGTACAGTACTGTAGACGTACTTGCGCAGATGTTCATCTATGCTAACCAAGCAGGTGCAGATGTCTTGCCCTGGACTCGCTCTCTTAATCAAGAGCAGTCTTCGTTCCTGGAAACCCTCTCGGCTAAATGTCATCATCATCCTGATGTCGAGAAGTTCCATTTAGTCCTCCATGTTTTTGTTTTTAATTTTCTGATTTTTGTCCTCTTGTAGGGTGGCTGTGGTGGTCTTGTACAGCTACAAAGACGACTACTACAAGATCCTGCTATGAAAACCTGAGGTGCTTCTCTGATCAGGGAGACGTCACATGTTGCTTCAGGCTGGCAGATACATCAAGCCTTGTGCTTTACAGAATCTCTGACAGAATTGACGGTTAAATCCTTTTTTTTTTTTTCTTTTGCAAAGCCTGAGCCCCAAAGACAGAAGAAGAAGTGATTTTTCTTTCTACCAAGTTGAATGGTAATTCATCTGTCAGACCTAAGTTCCATAATTTTCAGTGTTTGTGGACCTCCCGAGATTCAAGTAGACATGGTTTACTGGACTTTTTTGCCTTAATAGAACAACAGTACTTAAAAGAGAAAGGGCTTTTAACTGAAAACTACGTGTTACAAACACACCAGTTTTACATTTCTTATCAGTAACTGTATGGATAGTAGGAATAAAAATCATTTCCCATGTGCTGTGAACTGGTGTGTTTTAAGTGTTCATGTGAGTGTTATGACTGAGAGTCCTCATAAACACAGCCCACTGAAACCTGAGCAGGATCCTGACAATAATTATATAATGAATGCTGCTACATAAAGCTAGTGATTATTGTAACTGAAAAAACTAGCTGGGGAAGTTGGACTGTTTGGGAGGTTTTGAAGATGTTTTCCAATAGCGCGACGTCTGTGTGAACTATCTCATGTTTTCAAGGCCTGGGAAACTGACCCTGATGTTTGCTTTATTGATCCTTCCGGAGAAGCTTCCTCACCTTGAAGTTTATGAGCAAGCTTTGGTGGACAAGTCGAAACAAAAGCCTCGTCTGCACGGTGGATTACCCAGGTTGCCAGGTCTGCCGTGTATGACTTTCCGGTGTTTTATTAGCCCATTGGATAGATGAGAAGTCTACTCTTCACTGGGACTCAAATCTCCACAAACAGTCCACCCCACATCTGCTTGCGCTACTGAGATAAGAGAACGTTGTAAGGAAGAGAAAATGATCTGATTTAAAGGAACTCAGAGAAGACAAATTCTCACTTGGAGCAGAAGTCCAGAACCAGATGTGCATGAGCCTGCAAATCTGAAGTAGAAATCACTAACAGATACCATCTCGGTGACATCACGGCACTTTAGAGGAACGCTTTCCCTCCAAGTTCAAGTATTATCAGTGCAGCCCGCTTTGGTACACACATTTATTTTTGCAAAATGAGTGTAAATGTTACAGTTCATCATCTAGGAAACATATTTACAGGGTTTATAGGGCAACAGTGAAATAAATAAGGTTGTATAGAATATAGAAGATAGAAATGGTAAATGGTCTAAAATGTACAGCAGCTTTGGCTACCAAAGTTCATTTTTCCAAAAAAAAAAAAAAAAAAAAAGCAAAAAACAAATCAAACTATAGTTTAGTATTAATAAATAAAGCTATGTGAAAAAATAAATAAGGTACTCTTCTGTCCTACTAATTTAAACTACTTTTTTTTCTCTTTTTTTTTTTTTACACATAGAAGAACAAAGAATTGCGTAAGCTTTTACAGTCGCCTCTTCATTTTAAAGCACATGGTCGTAATTCAAACAGACACAAATCTACTGCGTTACTACAACACTTCAATATAAATTGGTCTCCAACCAATTTCTGCATCAGAATGGTCTTTGTATTGAAAAATTGGCAATGGATTGAGAACTCTGATCCAAAACCTTTCCCATGAAACCCTAGGTTGTTTCGTAATGCGTCTCAGATTCTATCCTTTTCCCCCCGTACTGATCAGATTGGTACGGCAGCATGTTCACTTGAGTGGTTTAACATCTCCATGTGCTTAATATGCCTATCAAATCCCTGATTAGGGCCTTTTATCCCTACAAGAATCCTGCAGTAGGCTTTTTAAGAAACACCGGCTCCAAAGAAAAGTGCTATCTCACTTTAACATGCTCTGTTGTAATGCGTACCATTACAAACACTAACAAGCTCACCTCGAACTCTTATGTATCCACATGTCACATAATTCACAAGTCTATAAGAGCTGATGAGAACATCTGTATGCAGTATGACAAAAACAATCATTTGAATAATGAGTGCATATATTACTGTTTTTATATTTCTTGATATGGACTAGCACAGTTGAAACAAGATATCAAAAAAAAAAAAAAAAAGATTTAAGGCTATAGAATTAAGGCTTTAAAAGAATTATTACAAGCCACATTAACATTCAATGTGAACAGCAGCTCCACACACAGCCGTGAATGAAGTTATGAAGTGAGGCATGGTCTCAAAAAAACATTCTGGCACCATTTTGCCTCCTCTGTAGTCAATTAAAATGACATTCTTCTTGGATGAACATCAATCCACTTCAGCCTCAACGGGTGAGATTTTAAGATGATGGAAGTACAACTGACGGGTTGATTCCTCCTAGAAGATCTGAGATCCGACGAGGTTCAGCGAAAAGATGAAGATTATTGGCTACTGTATTACAGATTTAGACAGGAAATGTATATTTCATTTCGAGGAGCTGTGGCTTGTTGGGAGTTTTCTGAATGGAATGATTCGGGTCATTTGAAGGTAGAAAGTAGCCTCGTATTTGGGAAGCGTGTCCTTCCTGAACTTGATGTGGGGGGGGAAATGTTTAGACTGGTATTTTCAAAATGTTTCTCTCTGGCCCCATTGAGACACCCATAATAATAAGAGAGGTGGCCAAGAACAACACTAAAACTAGTACAAATACTGTAGAAATATACAAAAACTAAAATGGAAACCACACATTCTAAAGCAGGGGTTTGGATCGAGGGGTCTTAAAGCCTGTCGACTTTTGATTTGGCTGCTGGACCCAGTTTGATCCAACAGGATTATCAGTTCCTTTGGCCTTCCTGCTGATGATAATTAGTGTCCATGAAGCATCGCTGCACTCCGCGGAGGCAGCGTCTTCTATACCCCTTTTAACCCCCGTCCTAAAGCTTTTATATTCTTCTTACTGCCTCCAAGTTCCAGTTTTAAAAGGAGACAGTAATAAGCAATAATATTACAATGTTCACAGTCAATGTGTGATCCTGACAGAGGGGCCTCTCTGGCTGCCTCCTCTGTGATGAAGCAGAGCCCAGAGTGGCTGTGTCCGTTGTATGTCCACTTGTCCATCCACCTCCCCGCTCCTCACTCCACCCAGTGGCCACGGTAAAGGTCCAAACACAACAGATAACGGACGCACAGTAAAAGAAACACAGGTCACTTGCTTTGTTTCTTGCAGTGCATCTTCAGTTTTAATGTCACACAAAGAGAAGGGTGGAAACAAGGCAGTGCCCGAAGTGGGTGCGTTGTTGCACAAATCACCTTGGATACAGCAGTGAGAGAGTGGGAGGTGTCGGACAGCTCTGATCTGCTGAGTGCGTGGGGTGTTTTTTAGCGCGGCGTCCAGTCGTTGCCCATACTCAGCTTCGCTCTGGGGATGGTCATTTTGTCCACGCAGGGAGAGCTCATTTCAGGAGAAAAGTGGATGATCCCGCAGTCGTTCTTCACATTCTGAAATTTATTCTCCTTGGATGGCTCCATATAGACGACTGAGTTTTTGTTGACGTGCTTCTTTAGGATCACCGTCTAAGGAAAAAAGAAAAAAAAAGGTTTAGATCTGTGCCTCACGAGACGTTTTTGGCTGTGCTAATGCATAATATGACATACATTTCTTAATGGTGTGAGTTTTGGAAGTTCAAATTCAACTCCTCTAATACAAAAAGGGTGCATCTGTATACACGTGTGTGCATGTACAATTTTCATAAAGAAACATAGTGTCGTCATGTCAAAAACTGGCATTTAAAGGCTACAATTCTGAAGATGCATGACTATTTGGTAGTTTTGATCAGAACTGATGTTGGTTAAAAGATTTAACACACTCAAAATGAATAATATATTTTTTTATCACTTTTAGGAAGGAGACATTTTTGTCCTCTAAGTTAACAGTTATAAAATTCACACTGCCAATGACATGTCCCATATATATTGACTGATAATCCAATGTTTTTTCATCAGACATTATGTTAATAAAACTGGCATTAAAGGGTTAAAATTCTGAAAATTAAGAAATATTTGGTCGAGATGATCGGGACTGAAGTTGTTTAAAAGATGTACCTCAGTGAAAGGGGAAAATAATATTAATAATACGTTCATGGCCCTTTTTAAGGCTGACATTTTTGTCTTCTGATGACATCAGAGGAGCCGTTTTAAAGTGAGCCACAAGGTTAAGCCTCTACATAAAACCTGACAGGTATTATTAATTAAACCTTCGCTGCAGCAGCAAAACGGAGATTTGAGATAATACTGCATGAAGACTTTGGATTTTTCTGACACTAGAGGCTCATTTCATTACAGAGGTGTATGCTTTTATGATAGACATGACCTTGTTTCCAGTTTAACGTGCAGGTTAAGATGTATGCCGAGGGAATCTGCAGTAATCCTTCCTTCACGACAGCTTTAGCGCTGATTGTTGGAAAAGCTTGAAGATGAAGGAAAATGCTTCCTGACTCATCCATGGATTAACCCTGCCCTCACTGCTGTGTGTATGTGAGAGTCTACTTAGCGCATCACCATTTTAGGCAAGTGCTTCAAAGTAATGAGATGATTTATAAGATCTACAGAAATCTTCGCTCACCTTCTTTGGTGCACTGTAGCAGGACATCTGCACCCACTTCTTTTTCTTGTTGATGAGTAATGCCACAATGAGGAAGATGATAATGGCCAGGAGGAGGCCTGCCAGGATCCAGGCTGCTGATTGGTAGATGAGGGCCATCTCTGTTTGGCTGGGGTAATTCTCACCCAAACCTGGCTCATCTGTAGGAAAAAGAAATAATAACGGATGTCCCTCAAGCACAAAAAGCTTTTCTCCTTTCCAGTGTTTTTAAGTATTGTGTCCTCCTAATTACCAAACCAAAATTAAAACAGCATATGTCTTTGTTTTTAACCTTTGGCAGATATCCTAGTACTTAAAGTAACCTAGAAAACGTAACACAGCGTGTCTCAAGAGAGGTCATGTTTAGCCAATGTCCATTTATTATAATGATTTAGTTCAACGTTAGTACATTTCACTCATTTATCAAGTCAATCCGAACACCTTCCATCAGTGTAAACACTCACATGCATTGGCAAGGAGAGTCAAACAGTGATGCCAAATAACTTGACCTTATTACTACATTGTGTATTAAAGGGAGTAAGGAGGGGAGTGATATAGACATGAACATGAGTACATGGGGCTTCAGTGAGCAGGTACCTGTATCAGCAATGATGGGCGGTACGGTGACAGTGGTGAGCCACACTGCGCTGTCCACCGTGGTACTGGCAGTAGTCTTGGGGGCATTGGTCGACACCATCATCGGCACCGACGTCGTCATTTCTGTTCACACAGAAATATGACCCATGTAGTGAAAACATGCCCGACGTAAACATTTAGAACTGTGCCTTAGTGTATAAACCCCCTCGTGTCTCAATTGATAAGCTGTGTTTACAGGAGCTGTCATCTTGACTTCCACTGTACCGCTTTTGCGACAGCGTTGCGTAAAAGCTCCGCAAATAACAAAAACAAAAGCCTGGTGAACAACAACGGCCACATATCAGGGTGAACAATGGGAGTCTATGCTGAGGTTTTCCTCTATAGGAAAAGCTGACATTGAGCTTTGCCTTCCTGTGCCGCCACAGAGAGAGTGTTGCGGGCCGATTCAGCCGGGGACAGGAAACACGTGTGAATGTGCGGATGCCCGGGGGAATGTTTTCACTCTGAGTCGACTGTGTGTGTGTGTGTGTGTGTGTGTATGTCACATGGAATGTTGTTGCGAATGATCGTGTTTGCCTATGTAGCGCCAGGGTGGCTAGGTCTAATGAACAAACACATATATACGCATTAAACCTGGAAACCGACATTCCCTCAGTGACTCCCTCTTTCTGACATTATGAATTTGAATTTGCTCCAACAACACGCCATTCCCTGTTGCAGTGGCAGGACGGCAGTTAGTGTTGGGGAGTGACTATTTAAATGTAACAGTGTTGATTCATTTAAAATGATTTATTTGAAAAAATAATGAGAAAAATATGTATTAAAAATTCCGTTACTAATGAAAATGTTGTTATATCTGAATATATTCATTTCAAAAGTGCAGAAATGCCTATATTTTTAGAACTTTTCAGCTTCAATGCCCAGTTTAAAACATTTGTTCGAAAAGTAATCAAAAAGCAATTAAATGTAATTTACCCTGATGAAGTAATTAATATAGCTATGTTAGTTATTAAATGTTTACAGGGTAACTAGTAATCTGTGCCCTATTACACTTCAAAAGAAGCGTTCATAATACTGGTGGAAGTGTTACATAAACATTTTAGCATGTAAAGTGATCCACATTTAGTACGTACAAATCACATTTAAGGGTATTTTAGTGCAATAAACACACCCAGACTCGAGTGTGAATGCATGTTTTAGCAGAAAGTGCTTTTTCAGTCAGCTTTCCCATTACACCTAATCACACTCACCAAGACAGTGTGGGCAGCACTGGCCCTTGCGTAAGACGGGCACCCTGCAGTTGGCAGCCGGACAGCGCTGAGAGAAACACTGAATGGTGCCGTTGTTGCAGGTGCAGCTGGTGCAGGCGTTGGCCTTCCAGGAGTCTCCAGCCAGTAGCACGTCTCCATCACTGGTTATGCAGTACTCCTGCTGGCTGGTGTTCACTGGAAGCAAGGGGCTCTCCTCTGTGGTTGCACACAGGTATAAATAGTATTAGTAATAAAACTGCACAGAGATTAAGGTAAGACACGGGGTCATGTTTCTGCCTCTTTCCTTGCCTCCTACTTAATAGGACTTGGCAAAATGAGGTTACAGCTAAAGTTCAGCTTGTATACGGTGGCTATTTTAAAAAGAGAAAAACTAACTCTGACAGAGTTTTAGACTAAGAGGTCTGCTTTTACATGACCCCCAGCGTTTATCACCTCTATATAGCATCTCAATCCACAAAAGTTATTGGGCCTTTAGTGTTGCTTCAAGATAAGATGCTTTACTGTATGTTAAACACAAACAGAAGTGACTCCATATGGCAGATGTCAGTTCAGTCTCAGGCCTTATCGCTCTCTTTCATCAATGCCTGGAGGCCTGAGAAGCTATGGCGCTCTCATGACCAAAGCTTTAGTTAGCATGTACACACTACACTACCCTACTGTACACATACATCATAGGGCCTGTCAGTGAGATGTGTATTATTCCCACATTCCTGGTGACCAGCCCCATACATATATCAAAGGCTGGCCTCTGACAATCTGCTTTTGTGAAGAGAGATGCAGTGATAAGGCGGTCCGGCATTCTCAAGGAGCAGCTCTCAGGTGCAGTCATGCATTGCTGATTTGTGGGCCTCATGCTTGGGAGTGCTTGGAATATGTTGTTTCTAATTGTATGAGAGCGGTTGAGTGTTTGGGTGCAGCTGTAAATAAAATATGTGCGTGGTCTGAAGCATTTGTGACAGAGTATATTCCCATAACCAGAGAAATAGCCCAGACTCAGTGAGATTAATTACATTCTTGCTCTTCCAGTAATAAGAGTTAGATGAACCTCCGGTGTGGGCCACTGGGTGAAAGCAGTCCACATGTGCTGCTGAGTGCCTGGAGGATCACTATGTAAACCCAACCGGTCTTGGCTGGTTTCTTTATGAGCCTGTGTGCCTGACATAAAACTGCCCGACAGAGTGCAACATGCAGGACCTTCCAAACCACATGCGAAAGAACTTTCAAATCAGCTTTATACTTCTCCGACAAGCCCCCCCCCCCAAGAGATTCTCAGCCTAAAATGTTTTCGATTTCCTCTAGAACTACAACACTGTAGGCCTTTTTCAGGTTACCTGGGCAAACGTGGCAACAAGTGTCCTTGTTCCTGATTGGCGTGTGGCAGAGAGCTGGAGGACAAACTTCAGTGTCACACAGGACACGTCCCTTCCTGCAGGTGCAGCGGGTGCACTCGTCCAGGTTCCAGGTCTCCCCTTCCACATAGAATTCCCCCCCAGGTGCTCGGCACACAACCATGTCCATCCCCTCCGGCTGACCACTTCCTGACTCATCTAGCGAGAAAGAGGAAAGAAAAGAAGTAAAAAAAAAAAAAAACGTCATCTGTATGTTTTACTATAAATATCACATTCTGGTCTCATTTTTGTTCCAGTCAAACATTCATTCAGCCCATAACAATAACAGTTACAGGACACCATAATATTGACTCTTGAGAGAGTAAGAAGAGTCATAGGTTAGTAGAAAGGGAGGCATGGGAGACCTTCATCCATTAAAAGACGCCCCAGGCAGTGTATGGTGATGTCCAAGTCGTGTTTTGTCTCTAATTTACTTGAAAACATCCTTCTGTCCAGTAGAGTTGCAGACATCTGCAAAGAGTTAGCCTGTTGTCCCCTGACTACAAAGTGTGTGTTGCTTCTGAAAGTTGTAGACATTCTTTCACTCCTAAATATTTGAACAGCCAACTGAGTCACTCCTCCATAAATATCCCACATGAGTTGGAGGGTTGTGGATGAAATAGTGTGGGTGCGGATCAGTGTCGGTCCGTTTTTAGACTGTGTTTTTGCAGAGATTCAGTCGCCTGAAACTCTGAAGCCTAAAGCTACTGTAATGATCCAGAGGTCTTGGGTGAATTAAGTCTTAGAAGAAGACTATGGGCGGGTGTGACTGTCTGTGAAGATGATTTGATGTAACAAGTGATTTAATGTCAAGGTCAGTGTTGGGAAGGTTACTTTTGAAATATAATAGGTGGCAGCTGACTGTGAAAACTGTAAAATGTAATGATTTTAATCACTTTTACATTTCATTACTATTCTAACAGATGTTTTAAGTTGGCCAATAAACCTCAAAAGTACAATACAAATACATTTAAACCAACATTGTACACTAATATTAGAGCCATTTTCTAAATTCAGAAGGAAAATATTGTGGAATTTTCAGCTCTGAAAGGTATTCTTGACCTACGCCTTGATGTGGTCAGCAGCTACCCATTTATTAAAATTTGAACTAATTCAAGCTTACCGGTATAGTTTTGTCCATTCTGTCATCATTTTTACTGTTTTTTAACACTGCACAAGTAATTGCCGAGTTCTGGGAAACTGTAAGATTGTGCACAACTATGACATGCACTGTAGTTGAAGTTAAACTAGAAAGTGGGTGTTTGTAACTACATCAATAACTATTAATGCCTTCATTTTCTCTTCCATCCAGATTTGGCTGACTTGTTTTTTTTCCTTGTCACTTTTGTCCTTTTCGCCTCATTATGCTTAATTTTAGCCAACTGCATCCCCAGATCCCAGCAGTGAAAATGCCATCCAGAATTATCCTGTGGAGCTGGATATAATAAAGGACGTTTTGAATTGCAAGGACATACCCTCACAGGTAGGACAACACTGCTCAGGCCTGACGACTGGATTGGAACAGCTCGGTACGGGACAGGATATGAGCACACACATCTCCCGTCCAGAGTGGCAGTAGCAGTCGCGACAGCCGTCATGCCAGCTGTCACCTTCTTCATATCGGTGCCCATTGGACGTGAGGCAATAGCTGGGCATCGGGGCTGGAAGAGTGGTGCTTGGGGCATGGCTGCTTTCTAGAGACAAACAAGAAAGATGCAGATATTAATAGGGTGGCTACAGACTTCGCTTCAAAAGGCAACGTTGTTTGGTACAGCACGAAACCTTTTAAATTCAATGTGGAAACTTCATTAAGTACATTTATGATTTACAGCAAAATGGACCAGTATTATTGTCTTAGGTCCAGTTTCCTTACACGCTAAGTAGTTATGGTTCCACACACATTGAAGCATTTGCCAGTATGAATATTATCCTGTTTTATTGCATATTTATTTCCCAACAATCACTCTTGAATCCAGCTACAAATAATGTCCCCGTTATTTCTGTCAACTGTCAGAAAAGCTGAAGGACACATAAACCTTATGAGAGGCTAAAGTTGCCAGTAACTGAGCCTCAGTATGATGTAAACTCAGCATGGCTCTTAAAACTTGTAGGGATCCAGGAGGATCTGAAACAACGGGGAACACTAAACTACCTGGTGTTGCACAGTTCAGGTGGAGTTTTAGATGTCTGTTCTCTTTTATTTCACTCCTAAGAACACACACACAAAAGTCCATCTTCCATAAATATTTCAACAGTCCACAAAGGGCTGATCTGAGAATTTAAAACTCAGGTAAACAGTGGCTTATTTGCAGTAGCTGTTTGGTCTGTGCGTGTCCTGTTTGTGGAGGTGAGAAGCCAGATACACCGATCACCATGTGTTGAAACCGCTACGCGTATTTGTGGCTGAAGGTATTTATATTACATCAAAATTGGCAAAATAAACACATCGCGTGAAATGTGGTGAGGTATAAACATGGTATCTGCATACTTCTTTTAAATGTTGGGGTTGAGGAAATCTAATTAAAGTTGCACACACGGGATAACACCAAATACCAACAGGGACCAAAACAGGCATACATAAGAGTCTCCACAGCAGAGCAGCAAAAGGTCACAAGAAATCGAAACAGCTCAATTGGCAGAAATTCAATTCGACTAACAGAGCTCTCCTATCTCTTTCCACCCTCTACCTTTTACACTGCTTACACTGCTTTTAAAAGAGGCCTTATAGTGGAACTGTGGTGATATATGATCAATTTTAAGTGCGGCTTGCATATTTATAAAGTATCTTGTTTCTGATAGGGGTTACAACTCCTCCAGATTTCAAATTTCAAAGTAGACTGTCCCATTTTGTTCATATATATATATATATATATATATAGTCATATAGCTATAATGCTACATTTTACGGCCGCGGTTGTTCAGACTTCCTCTTACTGACAAAGGTATTTCTCATTTATCTTGAAATTGAATGTGAGGTTGATTTTTTTTGTTTTACAGCCCTGTGTAGGAGGATGTAAGGGATGCACTCTGAAGTAAAATGTGCTCCATTTATGTGTTTTTCATGTGTCAATCATGTGTCTGATGTCTTATAAAATGATTAGGGCCAATATAGGATAGTGAAGAATCAGTCAAACAAGCAATCATCGGAGATCAGTCCACCCCTCCCTTCAGTGTCTCTCCTACTATTAGGATATTTCTGCATAAGTTATATTAATACAAGAGCTCAGTTACCTTTACACATGCAGATGGAGCAGCCCTTTCTGTTCTGACGGTAGCCGTCGCTGCAGTGCTTATCACAGGTGAAGGGGGGGCACTTGACACAACGGCACATCTCACAGCCATGCTTGTTCCTTCTGCAGAATAACAAACATACACATGCTCTAGTACACAAATATACATATGGCACATGCCCTTGAAGAGTTAGGGAAGGAGTAAACAATGACTTCACATTACAGATATCCACAAGGTGAACAGAAGTCCTAAGAACATTATGGTGTTGTGGTGCAGTGAAGCCAGATACTCAAGCCGGGAATAATCAACATCTGGACCTGCTTTCCCTTCTCTATATTAGCTGCCTTTGAAGAAGGCCAAATAAAAGGCCAACACGTGAGATCCCTGTGGTTTCATACCTACCCAGAGACTCTGGAAGGAGCAATCTAAAGCCAATTCAGATGCTTCCAATTCACCCTTTTACAATCCCTAAAGTCCAAAAGCTTTTTGGCCACATGCAACTGCACCCTGTCCTTCTCTGTGGGCAGCACAAAGAAGAACTGGAAAAGAGGGCACAGTGATGGTCAGGTATAAACTAATGGTTGATGGGTTTTTTCAATGAAGTTACATTTGCTAAACTGACTAAAAGTTAAAGGAATCCAGGTATCGGTGAGAAGCGACACTGAAGTGATATCCTATACTGAGGGAAGAACAGTGTGAAGTGAAGATGCTGCAGAGGCTACAAATAGACCAGTTGGATCCAATTATCTGGCTAATAAAACATTGATGAGCTTAGATGCCTGTATCTACACTGTATTATTCCTCCTTCCATCATTCATTCTGTCCTCTTTCTGTCTCTCCCTGCAGGTGATGTTAGGACGATGTAATTACTCTATAAATCTTCATCTAACAAATAATCATATATTAAAAGAAGCCCTCGTGGACAATGCTGTGTCCACTAAAGGGGACATAGCATGTCAGACTCAGCAAACATTGGACCCTATCTATGCTGAAACAGCAATAACAACTATTGAAACAACACTGTGAGGGGTTGGCCAGTGCCTCACTGTACAAATACAGAGACAGAGAGTTCTGTGACCTTAGAGCAAGGCTTTGTTTAAAGATGGTGTGTGGAATGCCAAGCAGTGCTTTGGGCTCCAGGGCGATAGAGGTGCTTGGGGCAGCAATGGGGGCCCCAGCCCTGGGACTGCTGGATCGGCACAATTTCCAGTGTGCCAGAAGAATGCCATTCATGACTTGTCTGCTAACAGTGATGATTTTGAGCAATTGAGGAAGGAGAACAGACTAATATGTGTCGTATCTCTAAAAGCACAATTTTAGTCATAAGAATTACCCTGAGAACGTCCTTCTGATAGGCTTCCTGCTCAATCTAGACTCAAAACACAACAGAGGTGCAGCACGTTAACAACGGTTAAACGGAGTTTGCATTCATCCTGTGTTTGGGGCCAGCGCCTTCAGCTTTGGGTATCTACTATGCAGTTCTCACAGGATGTCATCAATACAACCTGTGTAAACAGAGAGATTCTTTGTGCCTTTGTTTCTTTGTGGTGGCTGCATGCACGGGTTCTGTGTGAAAAGACAGATTTGCATTGTAAAGCTGGCAAATTCTCTGAGGATTTTAAACTTCTAAAGCTAGACCTAAACAGCTGCTTATGAAGGATAAAGCCAGGACTTCCTGCTCCCCGTAGGATCCCCCTCATCCTCACTCCTCTCCTCTCTTCTCCTCTGGCATCCTGCACCGACATATCGGGCCCATCTTGAGCCTTGGCTCCAGAGAGCATGGTTGAGATACCAGAAGAATCCCAACTGTATACGTTTCATAAAGGCTGCTTTTGTCCTGATGTGTTTTTGATCGCTGTTTTGAGACGGAACGATGATTTATGAAATGAGAGTGGTGCCGGGGGACCAAGCGTCCTGGTAGAGAGCACTTCCAGATGTTTGATTGGGTTAAATGGGATTAGGAGGAGAGGAGATGCAGGGGGCTGAGAGGCAAGTGTGGACCTCACAGTGAATTGCACACACACACACACACACACACACACAGACAAACATGCAGAAATACTCTCTCACACACAGATTTAGAAAACCTGGAATGGCCACCAAGGTAGGTCCTTTGATGTTGCAACAGCCTGTTCTACTTCCTTCTGACCAAAAGCAAAAAGGCACTGCTATAGAGCACACTGTTCACTGTTCTTTGCAAAACTGATTCAACAGAACTTCCAAAGATGACTATTCACAATTACTATTTTTCTTTCTCATGGTTATATAATTGCCAGTTGTAGGTTTCTAAAGCCTTTCAATATGTTACGTAATTGACAGCCACCGATGCCTTTGAACAGGCTGAAAAACAGAAATGACAAATGAGCAGTGATGGACTTGGGGATGAGAATTCCACAGGGTCACTCGGTGTACTTACACATATCCATAAGGGCAAGTCTTAGTGCAGGTCAAAGGTCTGCACTTAGGCATGGGGATGCTGCACTCACACACCTCACAGCCAAAATCATCCCTCTCATATCCCATTGGGCATTGCAGGGAACAGTATTTTCCCAGGTCAGGGCAGGAGTCATCTGAAAAAGGTCAGGGAAAAGTCATCAGATCATGGGCACGGCCATCCATCACAGGCAAAGGCATGAGTTGCTATGGGGCCGCTCAAAGGAACATTCCTGCGACACAGAGTCTTGCAAAAACTGTAGCCATGGACACAAATTAGACATGATTAATACGAACGCGTGTATGCTGCTGTCAAAAACAAGTGGTCCCCAAATTTTTCTGACATCAGCATGAGTAAACAGGTAACTGCAGCGATGTATGTTCAGCAACAGCAAGCAAGAAAGAATTCATCATGTCACAAATTTGCTCATGCTTCAACAAGTCTATCCCGGACACCTTAACCTTTTAGATCAGACATAAATTGAGGAAAGTGGACTTACTGTTGAGACACTGGCAAAGCAGACATCCATTCTTGTCTTGCAGGAAGCCGTAGGGGCAGTCGCTGCCTGACAGGGAGCAGTTTTCCAGGGGAGGACAGAGCATGGGACTAACGGTTTCATAAGAGGGCTCTGGAGAACAAAAAAAAAAAAAGAGGTGATAGTCAGCATTTAATGAAAAAACATCAAGGAAAGAAACAGAAAAAACAGTTTTTTATTCTGTTTTTTGCTATGATGGCCTCAGGTGTAATACCTCATCTATGCCGCTTTCTGTGCCAACTGTAATAGCTACCTATTCACACTGCTCTTATTTTGAAGTAAACAGTGATTACAGATAAATGTAGAGCAATTACACCAGGGTGGGTCGCACTGTGAGAGGGATTATACCTCAGAGTTATTGTGTTGAAGTGGCTCCCATTAATAAGCTGGATGTGTGTGAAGAACATGCTTTTGTTCTTAACTACCTGTGAAGATAATAGTGTCCCCAGGACTGATTTTAGCAGTGCCCAGACCTTATTATGACAGCATACATTTCCGTATAGTTTGAAACAAACACTAATACGAACTTATTCTTCATAGACACACACAGGCCAAGCACAACACCTATTCCCGTCAAACGTCTCTTGCCACGTTCGGTGGGAGGAGCAGTCCAACGAGCTGTAACTAATTACGCTCACAAAAAAAGGATCCACTTCAATTATGCAGCCTCCTGCGTTAAAAGCACGCCGCAGCCTCACACACACAGGTGGGTCTCATTTTGGCGGGCAAGGGTAATAAAGGAACACAAAGAACCCTGCAGCTTGAAGAATGCTCTGTGGCCTCCCCTTTAATGAGCCCATGCCGACATGGTCTCTGTAGCAGAGCTGCGGGGCCCTAGGAACCTCCTCCATGTGGTATGTGGGCTCATGTGTAGCTTCTACATTAGATATGATAAATATAATACAAGTGCTATTGTAGTTTTAAGATGAATACTTGTGTCTGTACCTTCACAGAAGGGACAACACTCTCCAGGGATCTTGACCGGGTTCTGGCAGCTCTGTTTGCAGGCCATGGCTGTGCAGTGTGGTTCTCCATCCACACACTGGCAGAAGGTGCAGTCATCCTCTTTCCACTGCTCCTCGTGAGCTCGCAGCTTATTATTCACCCAGCAACTGGCCTTAGTGCTGTCCATTGACAATAACTCCACATCTGAAAGAAGAAAGACATACACTTGTGGCTTAGGGAGAAAAGTGAGAGGAGATGGCAATCTTTGATCTGAATCTCAGTTCAGTCAGATGTATAGTTTGGTTTGGCTACCATGAATTGAATTTAAACCCAGAGAAACAGTCCAATGTATTTTTTAGTACATTCCCTACTGTAATTGAGTTAACAGGAGACAGAGTTTGAGCAGAGCTGAATGAAGCAAGATACTCCATGAGGGAGCTAACAAAATGGGGAAACTGGCCTGTCACCAAGGGCTATAGAGTTAATTAGTTGAATAAAGATGACTTATCTACATTTATAAATGGGAATGGGCTGTTTGGCTTTGAGACAACATATGCAGGGATTTAAGTTGAAATGAAACAGACGAGATTTGGGGTATCTCTATTTCATCCTGCGAGAGATTGATAATAAGAAACATAGCAAAGATGATGACGTTCACAGCTGCCTGTCCGTGCAGTGTCCACTCAAGTCTTGGCTGAGAGCTTGAACGCATCCCTGTGAGGCGAACATGTGACCTTGAAGTTCACAGGTCAGAGCGCATTTAGAAATCTTCTGCAGCTGTTATGTAAGCAACATAAAGTGAAGGACAGAACGAGGTAATATACAATGCCCTAGCCTCATTCTGGAAACCTTTGTTTCATATTTGAAACATTTTATTATTAATCATTTTTTATTGTTTTTGTAAGACTATTACTGGTTAAAAAGAGAGGTGAGAAGGTGAGCTTAGTGTTTCCTTTTGTATCAGTGTGACACAAAAGTGAGTATATATTCCTAAGTGTTTGGTACAGCTTACTTAGCGAGCGTTTGTCAGAGGAGAAAGGGTGCTATGTACTCTATACAGGAGTCCTATCTGCCCTATCTGATCCACTTTGGCTGCTAAGGTTCCGTCCATCTGGCTGTGATTAACCTGAGCAGGATCCTTTCTCCCTGACTGAGCACACCTCATAATAAACTCCTTACGGTGAATACGAAAATCCTGGACGATCATAACGGGACTTATTAATGTTAATGTTTTACTTTCAGAAGGCTGGGTGACCGGGTTCAAGTGACAAAATTAAAATAAGGGTGTCAACAAAATCAACACTGCGGAAACTGAGATACACACATTCCATTACCAATATAGCTCAAAGTGTATCCAATTAAACCTTATCCTATCACGATATAACATGCAGATTTCTCTTTTCTGGTGTTTCATACCAGGCCATTACAGTAAGTTTATCTGAGCTTTCCATACTTAAACAACCGATAATGATGATGAGTGAAGCAAAACAAGCTGCCGCCAGTAAAGTTACAACCAGTAAAACCAAACCAAAGAGCCGCTATAACACTTCATAGGAATGAAGGGAACTGCAGTGTCAGGTGGTAATTATCTGTTGGTTTT
>JAPQRN010005829.1:0-11531 GCA_037367275.1 Coranthus polyacanthus | reverse complement strand
CAAACCAAAGAGCCGCTATAACACTTCATAGGAATGAAGGGAACTGCAGTGTCAGGTGGTAATTATCTGTTGGTTTTCCCGCTCACATAGCAGATAGTCTTTTGATGCATTGGTAATGTCTAAAATATGAATAAGTAAAGCTTTATAATTAAAAACCTCACCAAACTTCATACAAACATCTCTTAATCCAGATTAAGAGCATTACAGTTCTCCTTAGTGAGGCATGCAATAAGCATATGGAGCCATGAGTAAAAGATGAAAGCATTCCATACATCTAAATGCCTGAACATTCCAGGTGTACTGTACCTCCAACACTGACCTAACGTGATCTGCCGTCTTCCTCTTTTTCTTCTTCCCTCTGATCAACATGTAGCCACGCAAGCAGAAGCCAAAGCTGGCTACCATCTCTATCTGCTGGTTTCTGGCAGACTCTAATGTGGTTGCCATATGCACTGCACCCCCATTTTTTAACAATTCCAAGTGCACATATTAGAGATTCCTACCTGGCTTTAAGCACTTGTGGTTTTGAAAGACGCCCCCCTAATAAGCCAGAACCAGATATAACAAGTAGTACACTCCGAGAGAGGGTTTTTATGTTCTTAACTCTGCCGAGTGGAAACGAATCCCTGGCTGCCTCTGTAGTGTGCCTCCTGCATGCCAGGTATGTTAACAACTGTGGAAGGGGGTTATATGATGGAGCCATTACGGTAGGGTCATTGGAGGTAAGGCTTAATTATAAGATGAACATTGATTATCTCCTCTACCTTTCCTGCATACACTGGCAGCTGTAAACCCCTCGTCTATGCCACATCACCAACGACTTAAACCGCAAAAACACGAGTAAATGAAAACATTTCAATAACATAATAATTCAGATTTAAAACATTATAATGTAACGTGAGAGCTTTGCATCACAATACAAAGGTAGATGCATGTACCTATGCAGACAGGGCAGCACTCGCCCTCAGGAATGTAGAAGTTTTCACAGTCCAGCTCAGCACACTCTGCCTTGGAGCAGAAGGAGATTCCACCCCGACACTGACACAGCCAGCAGGGGTCCATTCGGTACACTTCCCCCTCTAAGAACTCCTTCCCATTGTGAACACATTTGGGAGAGACTGGAGAGAAAAAACAAGGAAAATAGAAATCAGACAGACCTTTAACTGAACACCACATGAGGAAGGTAATGTTCAACACCCTGCGGTCGACAAAGGCCATCTGTCAGGTGTCCATCACATTTGGCAGGGATTACCACCAGAGTGTTGTCCCCATGACTATATGGCAGAAAAATGCAGCTTTCATCACAATGTCAAACTTGATCAGTGCAAGAATGTCCCAACTTTATACAATCAATTACAAATTCATAAACACCCATTTATTCTCTGCTATTGATGGAAATGTTTATTTGAAGCAAATGGTGCTGAGGTATGGCTGAGGTTAAGCCTGTGGGGTGGAATGGCATTTATCAGACAATGAAGCCAAGTCCAAGAGGAGGAATTTCACAGGGATCTATCAAGTCTTGAAAAGGAGTTGGAGCCTTGCAGTGCAGAGTTAAAGAAAACAGTAGTGGGTCTGAGGCTTTGGCAGAACCCGGGCTCAGTGTGCTGGTGGCAGGTGGGGTGAATCAATGCTCGCCTCAACATTCAGTTAAGTAACTTTTATTTGATGATCCAGCCTCAGTGTAAGTCAATCTCTGTTCATATTCATAGAAAAGGGCAGGAGTGTCCGCTGACACCATACCTGCGATACACTGTGAAAGTGACTGCATTACTCTAACCTGTGTTTTCTGTCCGTCAGCCACACTCTCACCTAAACTATGTTCCTCTTCTCTCTCTCTCTATCTCTTCCCCGACGTCTTCATCTCTCCCCTTCTCTGTCCCTGTGCTCTCCACTTTGACCTCTCCTTTCATTCACGGTGCTTGGTCTTTGACCATTGACCACCCTGGACCTTTCTGACTGTTGACTCGTGCCTCTTTCCAGATGTTTGGACCTGGATTTTCAGTCCCTGCTCTTGTTTGTCCCATGACAGAGGTGTGTGGCTCAGGTCCCAGCTATTGGCAGTACCTGGAAGCTGCCTCTCCATAGGTCGACATGTAGTGAGTTTTTAAAGGCTGATATCATCCCCGCTGCTCTCCCCCAAAATGTTGTCAAATGAATAACTATCAAAATAAATAAAAATGTTTTCAAAGAACAATTTTCAAAATGTGGTTTTGTTCATTCTTAACCTAGGTGCAGGGAAATCATATAGGCTTCCAGATATTCCCTCATACAATATACATACCAACTTTTATAAAGACTGATAAATAGTGCATTGTAACACACACACACACACAGAAACACTTTTGACTACAATACCCTGTTTGCCTTAGGCGTGCAAGTAATAAATCTGAATCAATGAATATCAAACTCAAAGTAAAAATCTAGATTAGTAAAAATCTAAGTGGGAACCATTTCTAACTTTTCCCTAAAAGTCAGTTATTCCAGTTTAGAAGAATAATATGAACTATTGTCACCAATGTCTGCCAATAGAAGGTTTTACAGACTATTTGTACTTAATCCATCTCTAACCCTCTCAGATTATGTTTTGCATATTCATATACAGGATGTATACAATATATCTGTAAATGTACTGTAGTGTATAAATTATTAGTGCTGACCGATAAATTGTATTTTCACCATCATCTCGATATAAACATGCACACTAAACATATTGCGAACAACTGCCTGAAACAGTATTCATCATATATGTCATATAGTCAATGTTGAAAAATGTTATTGCACATTGCAGATTTTCCCCATATCGTGCAGACACAAAGAAGCTGGATCCGAGCGAGCATTAAATTCAAGCTTTGTGGGTAAAAGACAAAGAAAAAGGAAAATCTTCTGTTGCTATTTCTACAAAATGATACAAATCTGATAAATCATTCAGAATTAATTACGGTAGTTCTGTGGTCAAAGGAACAGGAAGATTACAGCATTACACTGCAATGGTAATACTAGATTACACTTTCAAATGCACCACAGTGGTTTGTGTGACTCAGCATTATAAGACTTTAACTAACCACACAATAATCTCATCAAACACACTTCGGCATGAGGGAAGTGATGCAATGTGCTTATGTAAGGAAGTCTCCAGACTCCAGAGGAGTAGGTTAGTTAGGGTGGTAGATGTATTGCACAGATGCAAGCAGATGTGGGGACAGAGGTTTCTGAGAGTGGAGGTTACGGCAGCATCTGTACACCATACCGCTGAGAGCAGACTCAAAGTGTCTGCACAGATGACCCCATGCTTACTGACAACCAGCACTGCACTCTAATACAAAGCAGGTGGGCCAACTGAGTTGAAAGTACAGCGGGGATATGTCGATCTTTTATTTTCTTTCTCTTTCTATCTCTCACTCAGTCTTCCTGCTGCCCCGCTTTGCGTGCAGCATAACCAAGCAGAGAAAATGCAATAAGCACTTTAGCTGGCAGAAATCAAAAGGCATGGCAACGTTTTAACGCTCAGAGAAGCAATAGGAAGTCACATGAGGGGATGCTCACATGTGATTTCCGCAGTGTTTGTTAATAGTAATCCCTAAAACAACTTGCGGCATAGAGTCTAGATTCCACTCGTGCTTTGTGATGTTCAGTCTTCTCTAAATTGAGGTGAAGATGCGATGCGAAGATGGATGGCCTATAAAATGTTGACCTTCAGCCTGCAAATCATTCAGAGCACACAATTAAAATGGCGCTATTGTGGTTAACAAGAAAACCACAGTGGAAAACAAGACTTTTCCCAAAGGAGAACAATGACGAGAATACAAAATATAAAAAGCATATAAAAACGACTTCATGATAAACTTTTTGACTATATAATCAATAATAAAAATATACACAACTACGAGGTAGTAGGAGTTGACAACCACTCATAAACTTGTGTTTTCTTATGTTTTTTGAAACAAAACTGAGATCACCAAGAAGCAGCAGCATGGTATTGCTTAACACTAACTGGAGCAAAGAAGATCCAAACCTACTCTGGGTCCAGGGTTGACTACAGGGGACATATGCAGAATTTCTGCCAGCGAAAGTGTTGATAAACAGCAGACCACAACTAAACACGATCACACAGGATCATCTGTTACATCAGATGACATCAGGTTTGGACACAGCTGCCAGGTTTGCTCTGCCACCCAGATATAGTCATTCTCCAGCCAACAGTGGAAAGAGTCAAACGTTGATGGAGGCCAAAACACACAGGTGGGGCTTATTGTCACTGCACACACTGACCCTGACTAAATGTCAGGCTACAGCCAAGTGGGCAGTGGAAACAAGTTAATCAGCCCAAGCCGGACACAGAAACAATGGCGGGTGCCATGTTAAAAATGTCTTCCATTAGAGGATAGGTATGGTATCTGAAAGCAACTTAGACTTTATTTGCATTTGTACTTGGTGCTTTTGAGGCCTTTGAGGGACTACGGAGGTGACTAGGGGGCCCAGTGCGTGTCCTTGTCTATGTCCCTGTCTGTGGAGCTTTCTGACAGGGCGCGCAGTCATGCAGGCCTAACGGACGGTAGGGGCAGCACAAAAGGCATCAAGCCCCAGGCCCAAAGAGCAGCAGACACTTGTTATCAAAACACTGATCCCATGGCCCCCACGGCTGCCATTCAGCCCCCGCCGGCCTGCCGGACTCGATTACCCTCCCCACTGGCGGAATGGAGCACATAAAAAGCATTCCCATCAATGAACTGTTGAACCTTTTCCCTTTGGACGTGTGACCAGACAAGCACCCTTTGACACTGCACTTCTGTTGAGCAAATTTGTAGCCTAAGCACTTTTCTGGTCACTGGGCTCGTTAAGTCCATTAATTCCAGGACACAGCACTCATTTATACATGTGGAGGGGCCAGAATGGGAATTTGTTCTGTTGGTAAAACAGTGAATATTTGTTAGGAGCACAGAGTAAACAGACCAATACCACAGGTCCCCTCCCTGCCTTCCTGACTTTCCTGGCAACCTCTTTGCCAGGACATCGTCTATACTGTATGTGATCAACGTCAGCTCTGCTTCTTTTCTTTCCCTGTGCTTCAAATGTCTATTTCTTATCAGGTGAGAAGAACAATTTTAAAGGGAGCCATTATAGTTGATATCTTTCTGCATTTGTGGATACACCCTGGAAGAAATGCGTTTGAAGCGTGGTCCTAACACTAGTAGCAGCGTCCCAGCCTCATAAACAGCCCCAAAACAATTATCATCCAATAAGCAATTTTCCTTTTCATCTGTGTACATTTGGTCAGCAGGGAGCAAAGTGTTGCTCTGAAGAAAATAATTGCCTCCTCGAAGGCGATATATCTCACACCAACTGTGCCATTGTTACCCCCAGTAGGAGACCAATCAGAACAGTGTAATGTACAGTTCAGTGCAATCACCTTTCTGGCACTCAAAGACATCACAGCAGTCTCCCGGCTGTCCGCTGGCCTGGCTGAGTGGCACGGCACGCTGTCCGCTCGGGCACTGGGGCTTGTGGCAGGCACTGAGGTCGCAGGTGCACTGGGGTGGTATGGAGGGACAGCAACCAGCAGGGGGCGTGTAACTCTTGGTCAGGATTGAGCCCTTGGGGCAGGAGGGCACGGGGAGTGTGGGACATGTCACCCCAGAACACCTCAGCTCCTCTGTAATACACAGACAAAGATGCAAATTCATGTTAAGATACAACTTTTTTTGTTTTCTCTGTTTGTGTTCCCTCAGCAGCTGGAAAAGAAAAATAAGGGTGCATTTCTGTTTTTGCATGTGCATGTGTGGGGGCAGCTGCTTCGTAGTGTTGAGCTGCTTTAGATCTGCACTAGTCTAGTTACAATCTCAGAGTTAAATTCATACAATCAGCCAACACAAACCATGTGCACAGTCATCAGAAGCCCAATTCAGCCTCTGACAGCTTTACAGCATCCTGTCAGAGAAGTGAGAGCAGCGCTGTAGACACGACAAGGCTCTCTGCACATCCTGTCTATGGGGCCTCTGATCCCACCCAGCCTGGCTCGACTGGCTCACAATCCAAACAGGCCCTCGCACTCTAAAACCAGTCATTAATACCAGCCAACCTTCAACAGGGTCTTTCTTTTTGCCAGTTTAGAATCTCTCCTTCAGTTAGCATACCAGGATTTGATTGTCTATTCATTTGCCAGAGCCAACATAATAGCTCTGATACCCCTTGTTAGGGGGGAAAGTGGTGCAGCGGTACTGGGGATCTGGGCAAGGGGCTCAGGGGTGTATTTTGGAGTCTGTTCAGGAAAAGAAAAGTGGAGCGCCCCTCTATACCCACATTGTATGAGAACAGTAGCTACCTTACAAATATTGGATTTCCCAAGCCAAAGGAAACTGTTTATTTTTGTTCGCAGTGACACTGTAATGTATACAGTGTAGGCAAAAGAGACAGGGGAGTGCAGACTCACGTCCTGGACTATAATTGTCAACCACCAAGTCATTTCTCAGGATCCCCTGTGAAAAGCTGAGAAGATAGACACACACGTGCGCACACGTACACACACTTGTAGCGGTTGTGGAAAGGCAGCATTAAGTAGCACAGAGATGATGGATGAGAATGAGGAAAATCTCCTAATCACACTTTAAATCATCACCAGCACTAACAGAAGACATCGAAAAGTGTCAACATACAATTGCATGATGAGAAAGTTAAATTAAATGGATTAGGGTTTAGTTATGAGGAATACTTGAAAATCTTTGCATACATCTGGTTTTTGAGGAGAGAGAATGATGCAGGCTGAGGTTGCGTAACAGTGCTTGGGGTTTTGGTAGCGTTTCCAGAAGCCAGGAGTTTTGTTGATGGTCTTCACAGACTGGCTCTTTCTCAGTCGTTCAGCTCAATGCCGCAACACGATTCTCTCAGAGGATGTGCTTCATCTCTGACATTTTAAGACCTGTAAGTGGATCCCTCTGGGTTTTGCCACCAGATGGGGAAATTGAACTGGAGAGCAGTTTGGAGACCAGACTCCTGATCACTGAAGTGGTTCTCCTTTGCCAGTCATAAACTCAAGAGTTGTACAATTTGAAGTCTGACTGACCCTGGAGGAGAGGACCAAGACCGTGACCGCTTTATTTAGATGGGTGTGGATAACATTTCTGTCAGATGATATTGACGATAAAGAAAACACTGGATTTTTCTGGCTCTAGATAAATAGAGTAAGAGTGTGAGGTATCTTCTGTACTGTACTGTTTACCCAAGCAACCTGGGAACAGTGAGTACTGCCACAAAGCTCTCATTGATAAACTTTGTAGCTGAATAGTGTCATAGAAAATGAGGGGGAAACCCCTGAATTAAGGGAGGCTACAACCTTTTTAACGGTTTTTGGCCTAATTCCTGTGCTGGAGTTAAATAAACTTCAGTTGGAAGCGCTGATTGGTGAATGTTTTACTTCCAATAAAGTCCAACACAGTCTGCTGCTGCTCAGTTGAAGACTGGTTTTGCATATGAAAACCTCACGCTGGTTAAAGCCATAGAAATGCCCTGGGACGATCGTGCTGCAACGTTCTGCACTGAAAAACACTTTCTGCGTATTGTATGTGTCCCAGAGAAGGCTGATTACTCTTTCAGTTGTGATAATGGCAGGGGTTAGAGTGCGCTGGGAAAAGCAGCTGGCAGACATACCATTGTCATTCAAATGAATAGAATTGTATCCATCAATGGAAAGGGTCCAACCCTTGCAGGTCCAATTAATATAATTTTCTAGTTGGCTCATTTATAAGTACAATAGGCAGAACAAGAGGATGGAAAAAGTCAGCAGCAAATGGATTTTATCCCATGCACTTTGCATTCTATCTCTGACAATAAATGCCTGTAATTAGTGAGTCAGCAACCACTGAACCAATCTTGGTATCACAATGGTGGCCATACTCCAGCTCACACGAACACAAAAGGCCTGATTTACTATGGTTGATAAAACTGTCTCTGCAGATTAGTGAGCATATGCTCTTATTTGACTGTAAGATAACAGTTAATAGAATGGAAAACCTTTGACCTCAATGCACAACCTGCACATGCACACACACTCACACACAGGTGGGATACGGAAATTGCTTCATTACCACAGAATGGGCTCTTTTGTAAACAATGCATATTTCTGGCATCTCAGCAGCTCATTGAAGAAAGAAAAACACCTCAGTTCTAAATGAGTTTTTTCTTCCCTTCAAGTCGGGGTACAAGGAGTGCAGTCTTTCCCCCGACCCAGAGCAGCCTGGCCAGGCAGAGGAGGCTGTGTTGACAGTCTGAGTTTACTCATGGAAAAAGCGCACAATGTGAGTTCTGTTCACCGACTGACTTTGGAAGCATGTCAGCAGAGAACAAAGCTGTCTCAGTCCAGCTGCCCTCCGTGGGTTTCTGGTCTGTCCTCAGGTTTTATAAAGTTGCTCCCCAAAGGGACACATCAGGGCCGTCTCTCACGTAAAGCTGTGGGGGCCTGGCCCTGTGCCCACCAGCAGTTACAGCTGAGAAAGTCAGAATTGTTCACTGTGGTTATCAGTGTGCGTGACTATATGTGCGCGGACCACGGAGCAGGTCGGGAAGGAGGTCTGGGCCAAAAAGCACAGACAGGGTCACCAGAAAGAAACGCTTTTGAGAACTTCACACCCTGGTCAGAAACGTGAAGTAGTTGAGTGTAAGCATGTAGCTCAGGACCTGCTGTTCTCTTGCACTTTAGCTAAATATTTGCAGATGAAAAACGTGATCTCAGTATCTGACCTGACACTCTTGCAGCTGTGAATGTGCATTTTTGGGTGATGTAATCAGAATGTCCACGTGTAGGTGCGCACATTTGTGTAAAAATGTATTCATGTATATGTTTATGCGAATACATCAAGTGTACAAAGCATGTGCGCATTCCATGAAAGCACGCCCTTTTCCTTGCTGTCAGATGGCCAATAAGATTAAGCCAACGACAACGAGGGAGAAGGGCTTCTAACAGGCCTGTCCAATAATATCACTGAGACAGAGATCAAAACCACACATGGTCTATAGCTATATCTGGCGCTATATCTGGCACAAAATGCATATGAAAAGGTTGAACACATTTTGCTCTAGGGTACCATGTATAAAGAAATGGAAACAAAAAGTGAACAGTTGTCACGTGTACCGTCACTCAGAGATACAGACACTACACCTAAAAGACAAAAAAAAGAATCAGTGGTGGAAAGTATTTTTACATTTGTCTGACAGCTTTAGTTACTAATTATCTTTCAGATTACAACTTTTCATCCCCTTCCTGTTCAGTGAACGCCACGTATCTCCAAATGTGCTGATTTTTGAATGTTTGTGATGAACTGAATGATGAAGTGTTCCTTCACGGCTTGAGTATATTCTCTCGGTTTTTAAGGTAAATAAACTATTTAAAAACAGTCTTGGTTCTATCTATCTACAGCAATAAAATGCAACGTACACATTAATGCAGCATAATATGATAATATGAATCTAGAAACATCATATATAATACAAAAACACTGACAAGGACCATTTTACTGCACAATGACCACTTTTACTTTTCTAAGTACATTTTGCTGATAATACATACTTTTATGTAAGTATGATTTTAAATGAACTTTTACTTGTAGTGGAGTATTTTCACAGTGTGGTACTAATAATACTCTTACTTAAGTAAAGGCTCCGAATGTTTCTTCTACCACTGGAAAAAACCTAGCCCTCATCTGTAGCAAATGTAGAAAACACATCTATGGGAGACCTTGGGTGACCACAGCTGTTGAATAAACCGGAGAAGAGGTGCTGCAGTTATGATTTGGGCCATATGGATTAGATCCCTTCCAGTAGAGAAGACAAAGAATGGCTGATGATAGAAGAAATTGGCCTAGGAACAACAGGAGTTGGCTAAGGCTGCAGTTTGTGTCTCTAACTTATTAATGCAGAACAACTTTGTTAGAATTAGACCCGTGCCTTTCGGCTTGTGGCCTTCATCAGGGTCTACAAGCCGAAACGCGTTGGTCTAATTCGAATAAAGTTGTTCTGTACTACAAGTGCTGCTGGAGTCTCTGACCTGCTACTAGTTTTTTCCTCCTCCACGCACCTTGTAAGTAGATGAAGTTGTGCCAGAACCTTCCATCTTGTCTCTAACTTATTAATGGACATGGCTGGGTCAGGAAGTTGAGGCTTTAAGCCTATGTCTGTAACTGGGCACGCAGGACGGGTCTAAGACTTCGTAGTGTGTGTGTCTTGGCTTTTTGTGCTTGCCCAATGGTTGGTTTTGTTAGCGGCTGACCAAGAGTAGTAAATGGGTTGACAGCAATTCCAACATGCCTTCAGGGGAAGTTCTTTGTCTCCATTACCACACAAGAGTTTTGTTTCCTCTTTGAAATACCTACCCACACACATACAAATACGCACACACTGACAAACGAGCAGCTTGCCATCTACTACAGGGCCACAGCTTCCGCAGACGCCACACAAACACACAGTGCTGAGGCGTCTCACACCCTGCCAGCCTGTAGCGGTCTGGCTCAGCCAGTAATAGCCCTGCCACAAAGAGGCTGCAGCCAAGCAGAACTGAAAGTCCTTTCACGAGGGCAGGTGGGCAAGGAGATTTGTGGCAGTGAGGTCAGGTTGTGCCATGGCATCAGACGGGAAAGTTCATCATATTTTCCCGTCTGATGAACTTTTTGTGAACTTCCACACACCTGACAGGGACAAGTTTAACTCAAAATCCCAATATCTGTCCACATACATAAGCATGTAAGTAGACTATCAAGACTGATTTAGCATAGCTTGGGTTTTTAATCACTTCTTCAAATGTGTTAGTATTAAAGGTTCAGTGTGTGATATTCAGTGGGATGTAGCAGTGAAGTTGCAGATTGCAACCAACTGAATACCCCGTGCCTAACCCTTGACCTATTGTAGCCACTAAATATGTGAACGTGAGCCAGTATTTGGTTTGTCCGTTCTAGGCTTTTTTGGTTAAGGGGACATACAGTAAGTCTGGTCCACATTCCAACATAGTTTGTAGGTTCGGTAAAGCACATTAACGCTGGATGCCAAAAAGGAGAAGCAGTGGAAGTCCATTCTGAACTACTGTAGAAGCATGACAATACACTATGGCAGATGACAGTCGATATAAATGGCTCATTCTAAAGAAACGAAAAACACAGTTCTTATTTTCAGGTTATTATACATTCATGAAAACATAATTATGAATATTATATTCCATTTCTGCATTTAGTTCCCCTAAATCCTACAGATTGAACCTTTAAGTGATTCCAATCGAATCACCTAAATACCCACAAAATAGAAAAGACTGCTGTTGCTATTTCCTGTCAGTGAGTAACAACAGGGGAATTCCTCCAAAACAGCAGTTATGGCCTTATCAAGTATGAAAAATGTAAACTATCTCAGAGTGTAAAATTACTAAACACCACCCTGCCAAGACCCTGGGGCCTGTGTGACATAAATACTTCAACAAAATCGTTGTCTAGAAATATGTGATTTCCCATCTTCCTGCGTCGGGGGGGGGGGGGGGGGGGGGGGGGGGGGGGGGGGGGGGG
>JAPQRN010005693.1:0-29034 GCA_037367275.1 Coranthus polyacanthus | reverse complement strand
AAATCATGTTGTTGCAGTTCAGAGGTTGTTAGAGTTAGAGTTAGAGTTAGAGTTAGAGTTAGAGTTAGAGTTAGAGTAGGGGTTAGAGTTAGAGGAGGGGAGGAGAATACTGACTGAAATAGTCTCCCAATGGCAGGATTTTTCCAACAGAGTACATCCTGTGAGCCAGACTACTCAACAAACACACCCCTCCCTTCAGTGTTCCTTCAGAAGGTCTGTCCCCTGTCCTTTCATTTCCACTATCCTGTGCACGAACATGAACACACCCTGTTGCCACCTGTCTAGAACAGTATTGTGTGGATCAGTCCGAACCACCGTTTTTTCCCCATTTATAGAGCCATGTACAAACACCAGAGTTTTTCCAGCACACACAGAATGCACAGCTAGTTGACCATGTGACCATCATTTCTGAATTTGAAAAAAAGTATATTTGATAAGAATCGCCTACTCCACCTTTAATTAAATCATGCTCAACCAGTGAACATCACTGCACACATTAAAAATTCTCAGACCTAATGCTCATGCATCACGTACATGGTACAGCGAAAAGACTTTATCACAACTTTTTTTTTTTTACACAAAACATTTTTTGCTGACATTCTTTCTCATTTTCACAGCTGTTAAAAAAGGTGTAAGTGGAATAATGTGTCGCAGTGAGAGGATAATGAGTGAGTACCAGACCTGCCAATTTATATTCACAAAGTACACTACACCTATATAAAATAAAATTGCAGGTGCCTTTAAATCCCCTTTTGCTGTCAATGAGAAAATAACCATATGAGCTGAGTTGTGATTTGTAATCTATGTCATTGAATCAGTCTTTCATTCAGTCATTGAATTAAAGTGAGCCAATGCCCATTGCCTCCACAAAAAACATACATATGCATAAAGCTCATAGCCTCAGTTCTTCAAAAGGATATTTTCCTTTTGATTTGACAAAGGGAAACACAAAACTTTGCTTAATCACAAATAGCAGCCTCAAGGCACTACAAACACGAGCACATGCACATGTCATATTCCTTTCGACTCTGTCCTTGTGATCTTGGTGTCACTCATAATGAAGGAAATTTTACACCACAAAATAAACAGCTTCTGTCCACACACACACAGCAAACAGCACATCACACTGTCTGAAGGAGGAGAGTCCTAGATTTAATACGAAAAGCAGACAGTGGGGTGAGGGAATCTCATGCTTACCCTTTTCATGCCAGCTCACATATTGAGACAGGCAGCTGGTTAAAGCTACCAGCTTCTCCTTGCTTTCACACTTATCAAGCAGGATTTAATCAAACTAAACATTAGACTGTATGTGCACAGATTAAATATAACTTTCTGGTAAATCAAAGATGCTACTCTGTGTGAACTGTCAAGTCGAAACTGCCTCAGGGTATACTGTATGTGCATTCAAATGTGTTTGTGCAGGAGTAGGATGTGTTTGAGTTGTCTATATATTCTACATATGTGTGCGTATCAGAGGAGCAGATCCCAAAGATTTCTACCTCTCTACTGATTTCCTACCCAGTTAAAACACAAAAAGCAGAACAGAGGGGTAAAAAAGTACTGCGGAGGGTGGAGGGGGAGGGGTGCGCAGAGGACAAGGAATAAAATCAGGGGTGCAGGGAACTGCAGAGTGAAACAAGTGTGAAAGAAAGAGGTGGAAGATGAAGGGATGGTGAGATAAGTGGAAGGAAGGATGCAAAAGAGGAGCTTTACCATTCCACTGGGCCTCATTAATTCAGCCTAATCAGATAATATATTGCTGAGGAAACACTTGTACGATATCCTGCACAACACGTGGTGTGTGTGCATGTGTGCATAGGTGTCTGCGTGGATGAACTTCCTATGCGCTATCCACAACCTTGGCAGTGGTACTTTTACCGTTTCCTGTGCATTCAGGTGAAGGATGGAGGCTTGGGTTCAGTTATTATCAAGAGGCTTTCACTTGCAAAACAAAGCGAGTCGTGGTTGTTCTGTTTGTGTTTCGCCTTGGATAGAACGAGACAGTCTAGATGACCCGTTGTGTGAACATGGCCCTCTCAAAGCTTTCGATAATCTGTCTGAAAACATTGTGGCCAATCCTGACCCTAGAGGGTATACACACGACTCCATCCATCTGAGAAACAAAGAACCAAAGAAGGAGGAAAAGATAGACAGAGACCCAGATAACTGAGAGACAGATAGAAAGACTTGCAAGAGGAACACTGCCTCTTTGGTCTCTGTGTCAGACTGACACTGATGCTCCTTTCTACCAAAACTGTTTCAACCTCCTGTCTATAGGTTTTCTCCCTGTCTCTCTGTTCACACATACATGCAGGACATTCCTGAGGTGGTCACGCTCAGCCACAGAAAACAAGGATGCACAGCAGCCACAAATGTCAAGCTTCAGACACACTAAATACACACTGCCAGTCTTTACACAGAACAAGCCCACTGAGATACAAGCAAGAAGACACAGAAACGTGCACAAACTGCACTTACATGCATATACACACACATATGTAGGCATGCACAAATACACACAATACGCTTTGTTCTTCTGAGACTGTACCCTTTCATGTCAGAATAGTTGGCCTTATTTGTGGGGAGTCAGTCCCCTGCTGAGGCCAACATGGACTGAACCAATTCAAACCAGTATGGGGGGGTAGGGATGAAGATTCCTTATGACAGATAAAAGGTGATGTTGAGAAAAAAAGACTTGGTAGATGGAAAAGCTGTAGGTTAATGAGCTGGAGCAGAGAGAAGGAGGGAAGGAAGGAAAGGGGGATGTGGAGCAGACTCCGCTTGTAGTGATGCTGCACCAGACTGCATCAATGAACACACTAGGGAATGACCCTTTAATTCTAAGCCAACATTTAGCCTCATACACACACACACACACACGAACACACTATCATCCAGGGACACATACTGTATATGAGGCATGATTGATATTCTGCCTGTGTCTGCAAAAATTCTGATAAGTGTACTGCACAGACAGAAAAAAAATACTCATAATAAGGCAAATGTGAAGAGGTTAAATTTATAACAAAATTAATAATTATTAATAATTTTATTTCTAACAATAGTCCTCAGGATTTGCTTAAAAATGTTGTGAAATGGTTACAAGTCCATCACAAAAAAAACGTAGCCCACAAACCCACAACCATAAGCCTATGGAGGTTTGGAGGGCACAAAATGGTTGAAAGATGACCCAATTATTAAAAGCGCGTGTGCACACACACATGCACACAGATGTATATGTTTAGCAGGCATGTAAGTGTTCAGAGCAGACCCTATTAATTCAGCTCATTTAGCCCCAGTTCAGCCATTAAATATAAGCCTGCCCCAAAGCTCACAATGCAACACCAAGGCTCAACCCCCACAGCTTTGTCTTTATTTTCTTCTCTCTCTCTCTTTCTCTCTCTCTCTGCTTTTACACATGCACTATTTCTTTATACATTTATTTATTGACAGCAGCACACACCCTTTTTCTGTGCTTTTATAAATGACTAACATTCCTGTGTGAGGTCAGTAAACAAGGGCAGAGATGGTATCAGCTTTAAGACTGGCATTGGGCAGAAATCAATCTGAACGCGCCCTTAGGCTTTACAGAAATGTCGGAGTCTAATGTCACCAAATATTGTTTAATACTCTGGCCGCAATATCAGGGCACACAGCCAGAATCACAGCTTACATTTGTCATTTAACAGGAAAAAATGTGTGAAGAGCAGACACTTAATAGTTCCAAACCACCGGCCTACTTTTAATTAAAAATCAGGATTTCCACATGAATATTTCTCATATGTGTTTGATAGCTGACCAACTCAGACAGGAACAGGAGACAGAAAGAAACTGCAAGGCTGAGTGGGGGTGGTATTGAGGGCAGCGGTGGGGGGCAGCACCAGTAGACGCAAATTAGGATTAGACGAGTGTTCATCCCTTCTTTTCCCATCTTTCATTAAAGCACCTCTGAGGTGTTTTTAGAGGCTGTCGGAAATAAGCCGATTTCCCTGCTCAGAAGGGCTCACCCACTACACATTAACAGGAACCTGTGTGTCTCACTCTAATACACACACACATACACACACAAATTACTCTCATTGTCAATCATGGTGTAATAAGCAGTAGTATCTGGCTACAGAGCCAATGGCTGAATGGCATTTGGGGTGAAAAAAATGAAACAAACCAAATGTCACAAGGGGTTGAATCTGATTTTGATGCAAAACAACTGATGTCAATTCAATTAGTGTGAAGGGAGACAAGACGATGTCAGTCTTATCTCTGGCCTTTAGTCTATGAGCATTATTCAGATAGAGCTGGTGAACAGGGAGTAGATGGATTAATATGTAGAAGGGTGATAGAAGCAGTAGAGCTATGAAACCCAGATAGTCATGGAGATAAACTAATAACTGAGATAAGACACACACACAGCTCAAATAGACAAGGAGATAGACTGGCACGCTGCAGTCAGGACATTGCATTCATCTGCCCCAATCCACCAAAGGAGAGGGGCCCAAAACAGAGTTAAAATTGAAGCAAAGGGTCAGGGGATCACCTAATGCCCCCATCTTTTCGTTTTGGTTAAAGTGGTACCAGTAATGAAATTTCTCGACACTGAAGCTTATACTAGTGCGAAGGAGAGACAAAGGAGGGAGAGAAAGAGGAGCTGGGGGAAATAGAGACCAAGGGAAGAAGGTTATTTCAAGTGTGTGGGTAAATGAGAAAGTACAGATCAGAAAGCAGCCTGATAGACTGGAGGACAGCGTTGTAAAAATTCAGCACCATGGACAGCTCCAACCCAGGGATGTGAGGTCAGTGTTTCCTGAGTTACTCTGTCCTTACGCTCTTTATCCAGCTTTACTCAGGCTTAGGCTTAATGGCTGGCTGAGAAGAACAAACAGATCTACCTGAGCAGGCCAGGAGAGACAGTACCTACTTGGCCAAGGTGAGGAAGAGTAAATAAAGGACAATAACTTGCATGTCATTAACTTTGTGTCTTCTTTCTCTTGTAGTTTGTGCCTTACTGCCCCTACCAACCTGCATAGTGTTTTTTTTTTCTCTATGATTTTCTTCTCTCTCTCCAACTCTACACTCACCCCAATTGGTCAAGGCAGATGGCTGCAGACCCCAAGTCTAGTTTTGTAGCAGGTTTCTTCCTGTTAAAAGGCAATTTTTCCTTCCCACTGTGGTCAAGTACTTGCTAAAGGAGGATCTGTGACACTTCTCTCTATAGTACTGTAGGGTCTACTTAACAACTTAACCTTAGATGTAAAGTGCCTTGAGATTATGGTATGATTTTAGAGATTAAATTGAATCTATGAGACAAACAGAGACAATCTAAAATGTTAAAAGTGAGGTGTGTTTAATGGGCTGGAGGTGTTGGCCAATATCACAAGGTGTGACACTCCCTCCACTTCAGATCAGTAATCTCACAATCAATGGTGATCAAACTGTTAATAACCTGCAAGCCTTCATTCAAACATGTACACAAGAAATAAGTGAACTGAAAGAAGAGCAAGAGAGAGATTTGAAGTCACAGAGGATCAGATTGATGACAGAGGTTTTACTCTTTTTGTCCTTGCTTAGCTCAAACCTCAACAATTTGCTGGTTTTTCTCACCACTGTTTAGCACATTTTAAAAAGTAGCCAGTTTGATCATTTGCATTACAGTACAATATTACAATGTTTTTCTATCTTTTTTGAGTTAAGAAGGGTACTGTTACTGCGTCAGACTAAGCAGCACTCCAGTGGGGTGGGGAGGCCTTGGGCAGTGGTAATATACTCTTTCAACCAGGCACCAAGTCAGACTTTGTATTTATTATGCAGAACTTCCTGCTTAACATTTCCAGTAGAAAAAAGAAGATGACAGGGCTATCAGAAAAACACACAGAGCAATAACAGCTCACCATCAAGGCTTAGGAAAATACCAAAGGAGCACAGTAGATGATAATACAAACCCTCACTGGGGTCTTTAGTAATCAAACATAATTATCCCTGTCACTGTGTTCACAAACACACTGATAATCACATTTCTGTGCACACTCACGCATATATAGAGACGTTAATCCTGGCAGCCTACATGGGGATTTTTTCTATTGATTCTTTTGCTCTCCTTTATTAAAATACTGGCCTCTTAGAGCTGCTTGATTTTAGAGTAAATGTTCCACTCCTGAGAATCGCTGCCCTCTACTGTCCCAGCCTCCAGTTTTGTCCTCGCTTTGCCATTTAGCTCCTATTCACACTTTATCTTCCGCTATCCCTAGCCTTCAGGCACCGATTTATCAGTTAGTGACCGGAATTGGCCAGTTTTCATCTTGTTCGTCCCTGACCGGTGACCGGCCAGTCAGTCTCAGATACATCCGATTCAGTGCCAGTCAAAATTATACTCCAACTGCATAATGGTTCAGTGACACAGACAGTAACATCAAAGCCACACACACTAACATGTTTTTGGGTGGAAGTGAAATCACACATCTCTACAGTAGTGGTGCCAGGCTGCTAAATCCACGAACTGTGTTTAACATCTAGAAGTCATATACCTCTGCCAAATTCACTAATTCAACCAAACCCCATGTAAAAAAATTGGAGTTTGTGCTTTTTTTTCCCAAATGGACCAATTCCAAAATGTATTGGGTTTGTCCTTGGCCCATAGCCTACTCTTCCAAAAAGTTTCCACCACAAAAAAGCAGTAGTTTTGGCATTACCCTACCAAGAGGCAGACAAATGCAAGTGAACTCTGCTCTACTTGGCAAATGTAATAATGTGCTATATACTGCGGTTCATTTTCATTTGATATTTATTTATTTATTTGTCCAGTAACCTGGAGCACAAATGAGAGAAGATCCTGTAACTTGCGCAGTGCAGTTTTGGAGAAAATCTAGAACTTATTAGTCAGTGAATTATACATTAAAGAAAAGTTAGATGTTATGTCTGTATTTGCCTTCAATTATAGTTATTGGAAAGAAAGAAAACTGGAATCAGACAAAATCAAAATTGGTAGGTCAAACTGTATTGATCCAGAAAATTGGTGCAACTCGAGCCCAGGACTTTGTTGTCTCCTCTTCATGTCCACTCCCTCCACTTTCTGTCTCAACTGATAAACCTTTTCTTATTTTCCCCATACTTCCTAACTGTCTCCTCCTTTCTTTCCATTTCCCCCACTGAGAAAAATCCCATTTCTGGCTTCTACCGCCTCCTCCTCCTCTCCATACATTTAGCATCTCATCCAGTCTGTGAGTCGGTCAGTCAGACAGTCGCTGGTGAGAGGAACAGTAAAGTACCTGCTCAAATGTCATCAGCATCAACTGTGAATCTCAATCATCTCAAACAGGATGAAAGCAGGGGCTTGTAGAGGAGGGGGCTGTAGGGTGGGAGCTCTGAGATAAAGCTGACAGCACACTTCATTGGAGGAGGGGGGCGGTGAATTAGATTACATTTTCCCCATGTCATTTCATTTTCTTTCCCCTCCTCCCCCTCCTCTCTCTGCAATCCTATTGTAGATATTAACTAAAAAGCGCCTGGGTGTCTCGCCTGGAGCACAACCCCGTCCAGGTGACATTTTGACAGAGTAGGCCCCGGGCTTGTTGTGCTAAGTTTTGCTGTAGCTGTGACTACACAGATGGGATCTATAATTGTGGTGAGCTAGCCAGTTAGCTCTCGCTTGAGCCTGTCAGGAAGCAAGAAAGACACTTCTGAAGATGAGTGTCTGCTCAAAGAGCCATTGTCTGGTATTATAGCTGGAGGTGACGGGGCTATTAAAATGCAGAGTCTGAACACCAGTGTGTGCATGTGTGTGTGTCTCGCAGTGATGGGTGGAGAGAGGTGTCTTTGGTATAATCCACTCTGTGACACAAACCTGAGTGCTCTCTCTTCCCCCTCCCATTCCCTTCAGGCCCTCCCTTCTTCTGTCTCTCCAGAATAAATCTTTAATGGAGGTTTTTATTGTCCCTGATCAGCATTCAGCACTGTGCATGTTTATGCAGGCTCATCACACACACACATATGCCTCACCTGTCCCTCCTTCTGAGTTGATTGTACCAATTTCACTTCTGCTCTCCGCATCTTTCTCAACCATTCTTCCTCCATTTTATCATATTCACAAATCAACTTTACCACAAAAAAACCCATATCCATTTCTTTATTTCCTTTTCACTGTGTGAGTGAAACAGCACTATCCTCTATGCTTTTCCGGAAAGCCTTGTATGTTTTTTTATCCCCTGTGAGAGTAAGTGTGTTGGGGTGCAAAAGGGTGCTATGCTGTAAATGTAAATTCTGATTGGGGTCTTTACTCGGTGGACCAGGAGAGGGATGTTTGTATAAGCGACAACAAAGACAATGACAGGTGAGGCTGGTGCTATGATTGATGTGCATCCAACTGAGCAGTGTGTGTGTGTGTGTGTGTGTGTGAGTGTATGTGTGTGGTATGTGTGTGGGTATGTGAGTGGATATTGTGTGTGTGTGTGTGTGTGTGTGTGTGTGTGTGTGTGTTAAAACACTCTAAAGGTAATGCACCTCCCCTGTTCACAGTGGGAGAGCAGGGGAATTATGGTATCACTATCCTGCAGTACACACAATACACACACACAAAAAGAGACGGCCAACTAAAAACACATATCTTGGGTGTACTTCAAAGCATTAAAAGGACAGCATGTCCCTCTGCGTAAGAGCTTGTGAAAATGAATTATGTTTTGTGTATTTATATTCTCCTGTGCACACTATTCAACACAGGAGCACGGTGAATGATTTTGTAGATTTTAAATGTATACAATTGTGTGTTTGAGTGATGTAGAGGGGAATTGTTTTGTCCTCTAATAAAAGTCACTGCATCTATACATTTAAATCATGGCTGTTACCCAGCAGCTCCACACAAAGTTAATGTTAGAGTTACTGACATGCAACCACAATAGCTCATCATGACAGACAGTGTGGACACAATACTTTATACTGCAGCCAGTGGGTTCACCAGAGCTTTCAAAAAAACGTGTTAGCGTAGTGTTTGCGAGCCTGTGTGTGAGTGAGAGGGTTAGGAGAGAGAGAGAAAGGGAGAAAAGAAACATGAAAACACCATTGCACTGGTACAGATGTGGAAAAAGATGTACTGAGAGAGAGAAGCGAGGAATGAAGAGCGAGAGGGAGGGAGTGAAGGAGCGACCTTGCTGCGGGAAAAACTTCTCCACAAAGGCTCTCTGTAGGGTCTCTGTCCAGCACACATCAACACCCCAAGGCTAAAAGCACACACACACACACACACACACACACACACACACACAAACACACACACACTAGTATGTATGCATTTGTGGAAGCACACATACAGTACAGACACACAAATACAGATTTCAGAATAAAGTGATGCAGTGAAGAAAAAAGAGGGCCCCAAGGGCAAACTGTCCGTTTCTCTCTCTACACACAGTTAACACTATTAAAGCGATATCTATTCACTTTCAGCAATTTTACTCACTTTCTGCTATGTATTTTCTTCACTCCTCAGTTAACTTCACACTTTTAAACATCCAAACTGCAAGTGAACAAATGAGTAGAGGTCATTTCCATTCACTGGCAGGTGTTAACTTAAAGTTACAGTTGACCATTTAACCCCAACACTAAATAACTGTGCAATAATCAGCCTCATGTAAACATAGCACGCTAAATCAACCTCTGTTTCATAGTTTCACTCTTAATGGCGAGACTCTGCTTACAAAGAGACTAACAAAATGTTGAGATTGACAAAAAATAAAGTCACCACCACATTGTAGTTGCGCTACACCGTACAACCATGTGCTCTAGACCCTTCAGATCTTATCTTACTGAGGAACCAGTTTGAGATCCAAATCAGCTCCCTTTGCTGTGTTTTCATGTGGGGAGTTTGCCTTAACTTAGAAATCTGTCTGGTATCTCTGTGCTCACATTTTTCTAATTATGTATTGGACAAGATATAGGCCAATTCAATATTTATTTGTCATACAATATCAGCAGAGAAATCTCTATAACTCTTATCATCAATTATAAACTATAAGCAGTATAGAAAACTATAAAAAATACTTTAAAATACCTCATAGCAAGATAGGACCAACACACTTTAAAATTCACGTGTGTATTTGTAAGTCCATGTGCAGATAGTATAAAAAAACACATTTGAAAGAATGCACACCTTGTCATATATACATTTGCTAGTACAATACCAATTCTCACACTAACTGGGTCAATCCACCATCCATTCTGCTGGGGGAGGGGAGAAAACATGGGGTTTTGCTGAAATGGAGGAAGCAAACACCAGAAAAAGCAGCCTCACTGGGAACAATTCTACCAGTGGTGAATCTAGGACAGCTGCATGAAGGATGGAGGATGGAAGGAGCGAAGGAAGGAAGGAAACTGAGAATGGGTAGCAAGGTGTCACAAGAAAGTGAAATGATGGACTAGTAGTAAACTGATAAAAGCACAAGGAGAGCAAATGATGAGAGGGTTGAGGGCAGGATGAGAGAACGGAGAGAAGGTAGAGAAGAGAGGGAGAAAGAAGAGCCTGTGGAGAGGACAGTGGTTTCATTAGTGAGATTGATTAGATGAACGGAGAAGCTAACAGCCTCTCTGCTCTTTAGCTAAATGCCATCTCTGGGCCTATCAGCACCCGCTCCAACAACAACACATAAATTAGAGAGAGAGAGAGAGAACGACAGAGAGGGAGGCGGAGAGAGGGAGAGAGAAAAGAATAAACAGAAAGAAAGCACAATAATCACGGAAACACAGACCATCAGACAATACGACAGCAACTGGTCGCAGAAATGTAAGCAACTGTGTGGCGTGGTCTTTTTTTTTTTTTTGTGTTTGTCTGTGTGCATGCGCGTCAAACCTGGCCCTGACTTCATATTAGTAATCTATGTAATAAACATTAGTAAGTAAAATACACAGTCACACACAATCACTAATGGCATTCACCCATCCTGAGGGCTTCTTTCTAAAATGCTGCCTTTTACATGGAAACTTAACAAGTGTGAAATTAGAAAGGTTACCAAATAATTCACACACACATGCACACACACACAATTACAAAGTGTGTGGCAGGGAGTGGAGCTCAGATGGGGGAGAGGTCCTAATTGAAAAAGACTCTTCCTTCCATTCCTTCCAGGAGTTTGCTGCTGAGCAGAGACAGCACAATAAGGTAATTAAAAAGGGCTGTGTGATACGCCAGGGTTTATCTCAGGATTGTCACACACTGACTGATATGAATTTACATAAACAAATCATATTTTCTGCCTTATTAACTGTAGGTGAAAGTATTTTCTTGTTCGAGTGTTTGTGCAATTTGAAAAGAGGAATGTTAGAATTAAATACTAAGAACTTCTATTACTGCCTGTAGAAGTCTGTATTTTGGTGACAACAGAGGGACTTGTGGCTTCAACAATTGACCTGTGGTTCATCCTGTAAGTCAGCGAACAGCTGTCCTGCCTAGATTCTTTAACTTGACACAGAACGTGACAGGGTTTCTCTGCTAGATCAACAGAAAGATCAAGCCCCATGTAGACAGCTGCTGTTCCCACTGCAGTCTCTTTTTGAGATATTCAGTCTGTCTGGTAAAAAGGAAATCTGTTCCTGGGGTTTTTCCATCCATATTCAAAGATTAAAGAGTTACTATTACAGCATTCATTGTTCATTATCTGTCCGCTTACATCCTCATCTTTCAAACTGTTAAGCTCTTATATCTGCTGTCTGACAAATATCTACACTGTCTTCCTGTTTGCCTTTTTCACGTAAGATATTTTGACATGACACAGGATGAAAAGAATTTTCATAGCTGGCTGCCCCTGTATAAGCTGATGAATGGCAACCAACAAACATGGGCTTATGGGAAATGGTGTTCAATAACGGTAGCTAACAACAAATATTAAATAAACTGTTTATTATTTATTGTAACTGTGCGATCTCTGTCTGTGGAGTGGACCACCATGACGTCACCCATTGTTTTGTGGATTACCGCTTTGAGACGCCTCGAGTTTGCGTTTCAGCCGTCGTCATCGTGACTTTTGGAGCCAGAGGTGACCATATTTGGACAAGAGGGTGGAGCTGAGAAAGTGCCAGGAATGATGGGACAAAAATACACACACATAATCACTAATGACAAAGTTCACGATTTGTGACTAATGACATGAAACATTTGCTTGGCAAAACTGATGATCTTCTTAATGCAGCTATTTGACCACAACTATAATTGAGCTATCTGTAGGGAAACATATCTAGTTAAATAAAAAAAAAATCTACCAAAAATCAATGGGTAAGCAAGTGAGCTGTCAATTGCACATGTCAATCAAAGCCCACATGGCAGAGATCAATACCCTCTTAACCCAAAAATCTTAATGGAGCAACAATTTAAAGTAAATGACCCCTCAAAAAAAATGTATGACTTAATAGTTCTAGAGAGAAGTGTAGGTTTTTTTGTTTTGTTTTTTTTGGAATGGGAAAACTGGAGCCAGGCCTTTTTGGATCCTGTATCTAGTGACCATTAGTGGTATTACACTTCTGGTTCTGGTTTTAATTTCAAGCCACAGTTGAAGCCTTTTGTCTGAGCAAATCAAGTGCACCGCATTAAAAAACACTTTTTCATCAAGGCTATGTTGTAGGTTTAAGTGTGATATGACACGTTTTCTTAGTTTTGAAGCTTAACCATCAAATTTCAGATTTCTGCATCTGTATTTTGCCCTTTGTTTTATTTGGCAAAATATGGTTAATTACAGGTAACATCAGCTGGGTGTGAAACAAGGGATGTAACAGCTGCTTGGAGACAGACATTGTCAAGACTAGACCTCACCTTTCCTCTCTCCTGTAGTCATTTTCACTCGGGAAGAGCACAGTTTGCTCTATTAAATCTGTAATGAGATGCAAATGAGATGCAAATCCCTCCCAGAAGAGTGGACTGCTGGAGGGAGGCTATCTGATGTCAGCGTTCAAGAGAAAACCATAGCCTCAAGAAGACACCGAAGAAAAAGTGTATGTGTGTGCTTATGTGTGTGTCTGTCTAAGAGGATGTGCATGTGCGCCTATGTGTAAAGAGAGAGGAAAAAGGCAGAGCTGTTGAAAAAGGGCTGGGCATTGATTGCCGCTGTAGAAAAATGTTTTTGATTTATCTTGGACACAGGAGCAGAATGGGACCTTCAGTATCACTGCATGGCAGAAAAACTCAGTGGAAGAAAAATAATACCCTCAATCTGTCCTCCGTACAGCTCCAGATAGGAGGCAGAGAGAGGAAGAGAGAGAGAGAGAGCGAGAGAGGAGGCAAAGATAGAAAGGAGCCGGAGAAATGTAAGGAAAAAGATGGAGAATGGGAGGGGGGAGTCAAGGAGAGGCTGATGCAGCCATGCCTGTTGACAAGAGAAAAATACACCTTTCACAGAGAAATAAAGCTTCACCTCCCTCACTGCTGCATTCCCTCTGACATAGCAACTCATCTGGCCTCGCCTCACTCACACTGCAGAGAGAGAGAGACACAGACTAACCAAAAAGAAAAAGGAAATCCATGTTCCTGACATCAACGGAGGAGCTATGTAGTTTAATGCATTGCACTGCTCTCTCTCTTTCCTTTCAGATACAACTTGTTCTCCCAGTGCCTTGTTTCATATGGACCTACTGTATCTACGTGTCAGAGTTACAAACTCAGAGCATGGCACTAGGCATGGCCTGTGTGTGCACCCTCTCTCTTTTTTTGTCCCAGTTTAAGTCCAGCTGTGGCTTGGAGATAAATACTTTAACTTGGAGCTGGACATAGAACCAAAGGGACCAAGCGATGGTGATAAACCTACATTATTTTTAGCTACATATCTGTAAACAAAGATGGAGCTCCCAAGCTCCCCAAGTCTACCAAGACCGCAACATTGTGGGTTGAAAGCTACAAAGACCCACTGTATGTACATTACATTCTCCAAAATGGCATCCATCCATTAGCACCTACCCACTTAGCATTAAAAGGTGAGAAATTCATGAAAGCCTTGAGCTCAGTACAGACGGCATCACGCTTTCATTTGTCACTTGCTACTCACATACACTACCTAAACATGCCTTTACACATTCCAGTAATGCCCTGATAGCAAGTTGATGTACTATTATGTATTTAATGTGCTGTATTTCTAATGTACTACTCTACACAGACAAATGTTGATGTGCTTTGTATGTACAGCCAGTCCTCTGCTGTTCACTGGAGCATGGCTGAGGTTAAATGACTTTCTCAAGGGTACATCATTGGGTTTTGAGGGTGAGGACACCGATAACTAGTTCACTACCCTCTTAACCCAACGCCCTACACACACACAAAATGTTGTTTCTTTTTACCGTATTTTAACATTGTCTGTAAACTGTTGTTTAACTGATGACAAATCAATGAATGATGGGTCGTTATGATGTTATAGATGGAGCCGGAAAAGTAAGACATACTGAACACTTAACCTCATTAAGATAATACCGTGGCACTTAGCATAGCTAGACGTCAGTTACCAATAGAGTAGTATTAAAACTCACAACAGGTCCTGTCCAATTTTTCCAAGTAGTAAAAAAAGTCTCTTTTCAGAAAAAGCCAAGCGTAGGCCAGTATTAGTATGTCTGCAACACAGTGCTGTATCACCATCAATCGCCCCTCACTCATCTTAGACTCGCATCATTCTCTCTTTCTCTCTCTCAGAATTTATGATGCAAGGGAATGTTACAGACAGACGCACAACAATACGCATGCTTGCTTTCATGACAGGGCTTGCTGGATGCAGCAAGAGCCACAGCACCACCGAGATTGATATCTGCACATATTTTACAGCATTACACACTTACTCTGCGACAATCAAATCTGGCAAAAAAGTTTCTGAAATATTTACTGTCGTCTGTCACCATTTATCCTTCCTATTTTAGGGAGCAAATTAATGTAGTGCACTTTTGTAATTGTAAGCGTGAGTGAAAGATTTTCACACGCAAAAACTAACATGATAAAACTAACATGTCAGCAGTCTCTCTATTGTGGTTTCAACATTTGTGCAGAAACCTGAAAGCAAATCATGGAGCTGCACCATTATATTCATATCTGTTGTGTTTCTCTGCCTCTAAATTCACATGCAGTGGGTTTAGTTGTGTATTCAGAGCACATAAATGGCTGCAGTGCACTGCATCGCAATGGACAACTCACGCCGAGCAGAACAGTGCTGTCCGACATAGCATCATGGCAGACACTAAATGCAAAATACAGATCCACAAGTATGAGCGCAGACATCCATATGTATTCACTGTTACTGTGGGAATTCATATTGTAACTGCACTACAGCTGGGGGATTTGGCCGGAAAATTCGATTTTTTTTCAGTATCATGGACGATTCATGATTTTAATCAAGTTATTCAATTGATTAATTGATTCAATACAGTTTTATTAAAACTATATGCTTCATATGTGCAATATAAGCAAAAAATAAATAAAACACAGCACTTGCAAAAGTGTCAATGTACATTATTTATTAAAAATACTAACATTTTTAACTCTTTAACATCTAACTTTTTACATTTTACAGAGAGAGATGCATTATGGGGTGTTGTTGTTAGCATTAATGTTGCTAGGCTAGCAAGTATATTGTAAGTCTGTTTACAGTGATTCTTTGGAGTTTGTTGGCACCAAAAAACTTTAACCTAAACTGTTAGCACATTTTGCCTTTTTGCTGTACATTAAGACCAACGTATCTACCTTAATGTTGTTAGAAGCCATAACACCGTGAGTAGTCCTGCGGTGTAGGGTGTAGTGGGCTGCTTAGCTGAAGGCAGTCAACTTTCACCAAAGTATTTTCAGTTCGTTATGAGACTCAGCATATGCCTCGGTTCTCTCAGCAGCATACTGTCCGAAGGCAGCAACTGTCCACTGGAGAGTCAGCATATGCCACTGCACACAGGAGTGGTTGACAATTAGCCACTTTTCGATGTCAGCGCTGGTGGACTGTTGCGAGCTGCCACAGTTTATCGAAGCGCTGTACAGGAAACAGCACTGTACAGCACGGGAGCACTGATCTCGATTTGGGATTTAGGTATTTTTCACATCGTTGAAAAACAAAACCTTGAATTAATTAAAGTAATTTGATTTTGCCCAGCTCTAACTGTAGCTATACAACTTTGGCACAGTGTTTGACTTGTTTTTAGTATATTGCTCTATTCATCGGGATGTAAATCATAGTGCTGAGTCTTACTGTCATAGTTCAGCCGCTGAAAGGCCAATGTATTAACTGAAAAAAAAAGTGGTACATCTATTTAATGACACATCTATTCTTGGCGTTTCTTTTCTTTTATTTCAGCTAGCCGCTATCAGCAATAATGAAAAACCATTAAAATGCTTTAAGAAGGTGGACTACAAGCTCCACTAGGCAGATAAAGCAGCTACTCTACTGTGAGCTGGTCCCTTGGTCCAAGCCATGGTCGAGTGGACTGCACTCAGACACCTGCTGCTCATTAACCACAACAGGGAAAGGTGACCACTTCAATCAGGATATTAAGACAGGAAATGAAATGGACAGGGGGGGGGCATCTACGGTAGGAGGAAGACAGAAGGGGAGATGGAGGTCTACAGAGTGTCCCGAGCATGGGAGAGAAGGAAGGTGGAGAGAAGGAAGAGGAGAGGGAGAGGGCTGGGAGAGGCAGAGGCAGAGGATTGAGGGTAATTTTTTGGCTTTGTGCCCAGATGCGGTGTTGTGTCCCTCACCTTGGCTTAACTGAAAATCCTCCAGCACTCAAAGGTGTGTGTGTGTGCGTCTGCCCTCTCTACCTGACATCTCTTAACAGTAATAATGTATTCCCTCCTATTAATATGTTATGGATCAGAGAGTATATTATCGATCCACAAGCTCAGCCATATTGTTACCCCTGGCCCAATCCCTTTTCTGCTTTCTCCCTCTCTCTGCACTGCTGTATCAGTGAGTCTCCCATTTTATACCTCTATGACAGCTTTCACTTTAAAAAGCTTGTCTTGCTCTCTTGCGCTTATTTGTATTTACCAAATTTACCCCATACTCGCTTGCAAGGCACAGGTGTATCATAAAATAAATATGAATTAAATATGCTTCACAAGTTTCACAACTAATTTATCAGACACAGTAGAAGCTGTTTCACTTTTCACCTGCAATTTCTGTGGTAACGTGTGAGATGTGTTGGCTCGTGTTGACCAGATTCACTTTAACCTCCTCGCTCAGACTCACACAGGGAAAGCTGGCTGAACCTGAGTTTGGTGAACTGCAGAGAGATGACGGAGAGGTTCCCAGCAGTGAAAAGTAACAAGTAGGCTACATTTAACACTGCGCTTCAGTTCCAATTTGAGGCACTAGTCCTAACTTTCACCTTTCTCAGCTACTTTACGTTCCTGCTTTATATATGTTTCTAAAGCAAATCTATGAAACGATAAGACAACAGAATGCAGCCTAAATGCCACAGGTATATGTAAATACATAAATAAATACATATATGCATATTTTACAAATATTATTCTTGAGTATGTAAATAAAACATATAGAAAGAATTAAAAATTCCGTTTCTTCTAGGTTTCAGTTTCTTCTCAGTTCTCAGTATGGCCATATTTTAAACCATTCAGTGTTAATATAGAGAAAAACTCCTTCAGAGTTATTATGCAAACTATGAGAGAGTTCACACGCGGGTTAATTTTGAAGAGAGTTAAATATGAACTACATTAAGAGTCACTACTTAGTCTGTATTAGCATCAACTTTCCAAAAAGTGTCAACATTCTGTGGACCCATATCGAGGCTTTTTAAGTATTGAGATTAATTCTGACAGTGTTAATTTCTGTATTAACTTGTTGTGCTCTCTCGCACTTATTTGTAATTTATGCTATGTTCACCTCACAAAATATAACCCAAGCTTTACACATACTGTACATGCAAACAACCAAGATGACTATTGATTATTAGCATTATTGTTTACCAGTTAAACAAGTGCTGCTCTGGCAAGTACAACCTTCACCATTTTTGTGTAAACAAGGTCAACTGCTACAGTATCGTACCCCAACTGTATAAAAAACAAATTATATGAGAACTTAACACAGTGTTTAGTCATTAAGCATGGATTTAAATTACAATACCTACTGCAGCTTAGATATCCAATATAGAGTGATGGCTAATTATACTTATTGATCCATCGCCAACTCTATGGACTCGTGACTCCTTTGGTGCTTTCGTTAAACGCCAGCCCTGAATTGATCAGATCCAGTTGGAAAAAGATCAAAACACCTGCTCATCCAATAAAAAGGTATGCCTAAAGTGTAGATATTGCCTCTCCTCAAAACGAGATGTCCTCATCGACACAACCAACGCTGCCATATCCATCACCATAATTGATGTTTAAGTTTCTGCTGCATTGCATTTCACTTACAACAGCCTCTAGGATCAGCCTGGAAAAAGCAGTGACTGTGCACTTTGTTGCTGCGCCCACATTATTTCTAAACTTCTCTCTAGGAGGGAGGCCAAACTTTTCGGTTGCAATGACAGACCTGTTAATAATATGCTTTACAGTATCTTAGGTTTTTCTCTAAGAACTGACAACTTTTGGGGCAACAATCCAAAACAATCCAACAATCTAAAATTTATAGCAGGTCTCACATGTATTCAAGACACCTACATATTGTACTTTACTTACTTTGTGAAAAAAAAAGGCGGAACAGTAATATAAATCAGATTCATTTGTGGTAATTATATGGATAGGATTATGGCTATTTTCCCATGTTACTACCATTTTAGCCTCCTTTAGGATAGGACAGGTAGGAGCACCTTTTCTAAATCTGACAAATGGTAGTATGACCTGACACAGAGCTGTACCTCACGACTATTTCTACAGCATCTTTGATATCTGCAAATTATGTACGACTATAGGTATTACAGAGGCAGAAAAATACAAAAAGAAGTCTGCAGTCATAACCAAGCTGCAGGACGCATCAACATCACACACAAACAACACTTCACACGTAGCAGAGCTCATGACATTCATAAAAGGAAATGAAAAAGAGTATGGTCCTGTCCCAGGCACTGGCATACGAGACAGTGATTGTGTTGACTAAATGTGATTACCTGAGAGTCACTCTCTGGAGGCAAACGCCACCGAGTTATTACGCTCCTATTATTCTCAAACTAATATCTTAGCCTGCCAATCACTTACAATGCATTCCTTAACAACATGCTGACAAGTGTGTCGGTTCCACACAAACTGAATAAAAGCGAGAAAAAAAAAGGCATGCACATACAGAGTGCGCGTGTCAAGAGTAACAGCAGAATGAATCCATACACAAACACTCATCTGACCAGGCTGCAAGCCAGCAGATATTCACACAAACACACACTTCCTCAGAGAGCCCCAGGGCGAGGGGAATCGTCCTCTTCATCTGAAGTGGAGAGGAAGCCCATTGGCCAAATTAGATTCCGGCGTTTCCTGATGGAGTTAAGCATCAATCTGCAGTGCTGTGCCATGATTCGCCATGACCTTGGCCTATCACAACGCAGTGTCTGGGAGTGCTCAGAGAGGCTCTTAATCAGACCTGGAGGACATGGGGCCTATGATGACATTACTCAGCCTTTATCTGTCTACACACGTCCCCCTGTTTCTCTGTGTGTCCATTCCCCCATCTGGCCTCTCTTTTCCCCTCACTCCTTCTCAACTCCAGGGTGAGGAGGTGGCATCACTGCTCAAATGGATGCTCACTTAACCTGACCTCTGAATGTAATCCATGTTCATTGATCCAATTCTGCACTGAGAGTTGTCTCTCCAAATGCTGACCAAACACAACAAAACAAAAATCCATTTCTAGCAAATGTGGACCATGTTCGGGCATTCTGCCGAACTCAAAAGTAGATCAAGAGGTCGGTTTAAGTATCACTGTTTGCATCCAGACATCCATTCTTATGCTGCACATACATACATGAACGTACCTAAACAGTACATACCTAGTCCTCATTCCAGACCTACTACAATTTCTTCGTGGATGATGAGATTGTGCCGAGATGGAGATAAATGAACCTTCATTATGGCCATGATAACACCAAACAGCACCAGAGGGGAAGAAGAGCAACCACTCTCCTACTTTCATTCCCTCCGTCCCTCATTTATGGTGTCCAAGGGTTCTTAATACATGAAGTACACAATAGGACAAGGTGCCTTCTGTGGATATACAATAAATATGTGCATTTATATGACCGGCACTTACACATACTACATACACACATAGGCACACTATGTAAAAGAAATATGTGCATTTATATTGCTCATTCACACACACATACCTATGCAGCACTTCAAACCAAACTCAATCCATAGAGGCTACACACAAACACCTACATAGATAATGGAATTCTCTGTCAGGATCCATCAAGGAAAGGCTTTTAGCCCCACGTGGATAGCACACTTATCTTTTGCTGAAAACACACACACAACTTTCTCAAATCCACAGCCGTGTTGCATGCCAAATGAATACAGTAAAAGCATGTCGTTTTAGGTACATTTGGCCTATTAGATGATAAAAAGTGATTTGTAAAATCATAGATACAAAAAGCCTGGCTCATTGTTGGCAGACAGTGTGAGGAGAATGTAATTGGATTTTTCCCCTCTTGGTTTAACAGATGATGTACGGTGGGTAGAAAGTTATGAGCGCTGCACAGCACCGTATACACATTCAGACACACTTGTACACAGAAAATGCAGTACAGCAAACAGTGTGATATTACAACTGCCAGTATAATACAGTAGACCCTTGTTATTTTCAAACAATGTAATATTACCACTCATATCCACTCCATATCAGTGCCAATATTCACTCAATATTCTGTGCTGTAGCAATGCTGAAGCAAGACCAGAATTTTAACAACCTCAAGAGTACCAATAGCCAGTGAGTGTGTGTGTGTGCATGGATGTGTGTCTGCTGCTGAGTCACGAAGTGTCCAGAATGGATTAGCCTGAGTCAAGCTTAATTCTTAGTAGGTCAATGTGTAGTTGGTACTTCTAGAAGATGTGATGTGATGGGAAAAGGAAGCCAAAAAACAGAGACTGACACAGAGGGACCGTCCTCAAGACATGGAGATCAAACCCTGGCCTCACACACTCATGCATGCACACACACACACACACACACACACACACACACACACACACACACACTATATTCCCTTCTGTCTTTCTCTCGCTGTCCAGCTCTGGAAGTTGTACAAACAAACGTATGAACACACACAGACTCTTATTTGGTTAAGAGCCAACATAATGACTTGCAGATTTCATCCCACACACTTTAGTTTTTTTCCTTTTCCTTGTCCATTGATCGCCCCCACGTCGTCTCGCTGTCCACCCATCTATCTATTCATTAAGAGAAAGCTCTAAGTGGCCTTGAGGTGAAATGTCCTGCTCAAGGCTCAGGGCCACTCCAGCTAGTGACATAAGAATAAACCAAGGCCCTCTAGCTGAAGGACAGTTTCCTTAACTCCTACGTCCACCAGCTGATTTCATTAAGGCTCCACAAATAGTTAGTGAGCAGCCTCATTTTACTTGTCACAAGTAGAGGAGCTGGAGTTCAGCTGTGTCCATCCTGTGTAACGTATAGGTGTATAAAGGACCACAATGTGACCTGAAGCTGACCTGAGGTTTTGATTTGGTCTCACACAAATGCTTTCTCCCTTCTTCTGTAGTGACAAGAAGAAATTACAATGTACTTCTGATTATACTATGCTAAGGTAGACATAAGAAACAGATGCACAGATGTTCCCAGAAGTCTGCGAGAGCATGCCTCTCTCGCCTGCAGCCTTGAGGCAGCGCCCAGCCCACAGTGATTGATACTCCGATACGGACGTTTTTCTCAGTAGCGAAGTCCAAGCCAGTAAGAAAACACACAAACACGTCTGTCATCCTTGCTGAGCTCGAGCTGGCATAACATACATCTCCCTCTCTCCGGCTTAATCCATCTCCTGTATTCTCCATTTATATTTTAACTCTCTCTCCCTCTCTCATATCAGCATCTCTATATCTGGCTTCTGTGAGGACGTATCCATCTACAACATGTCAAAGAAGAATATCTCTCTTAGTGCTTATCTACTTCTTTTACAACTCTTCTCCCTCAGCCGTTAGTTCTTACTCAATTTGAAGACTTCTGACTTTCAGTATGAAAATATGTTATGCAGTAATACATTCAAGTGTAAAACATCTCCTACATAAATTTCTGTACTCCATTTATTAAGCATTCAATATACTTTATCATGCACAGCCTGATGTTAGCCCAGAGGAAACTCACATTCTTCCTTCTTCCTTCCTCCCTTTAAGTGCTGACACACACCTGCTGGATCTTACACCCGTTCCCAGTTCCTCCTCCTCTGCTTTGCCAACGCACCACGAAGGTCACTGCCGGCCCGCTGTTACTCTTCCTCCTCCCGTCTTCCTCTTCCTCTCCGTGTACTCTGCCCCTCTCTGTCTCTGCTTTTGCCAGAGAGAGAGAGAATCCTTGCAAGTGCAGGAAATCCTCAGCTACTGGCAGAGAGACACTTAAAGAGCCTAAGTGCATCTGAAGCACACCAGAGCTGCCGGCTGACTGAGCTGTGGGAGTGGAGGAGGGAGGCTGATGTGGCTAGGCTAGGGTCTGCACCACAGCAGCCTTCAGGCTCACACAACTAGAAAGCTCAGGGAGACGCTAGCTCAAAGCTCACCGCAGCAGAGCTCCGAGTCAGCAACCTAGCCCCCCCCCCACCCGCCTCTGTCTTGCTCTCGCTCTGCCTCTACCCCCTCCTCTCCTCTCACAGTTACCACATTCCACCTAATAGGAGAATCCTCTCTTCTTCCCTCGTCTGAGTCTACATCACTCCCATCCTCGACGCTCGAGTGTTGGAGCTGAGGTGTCTCTTCTTACATATATATTCACTTTCTCTAAGGTGTGTTCATGCACCTGGCTTTGGAAGAAATTCTTTAAAAAATGAGCGAGGTCAGGGTAGACTCTCTCAAGAGTTTAATTGTACATTTTCTTCAATCAAAGTGGATGTTATGTTCAATTTTGCGTGTACTATGTTTCACCAAATACATTCTGGGGACAATACAGTTACAGATGAAGGAGTCTGCAGGTTTTTATTCCAAAACATAACCTCATTTGACCATTTTACTGATTAGTTCCACCTGTCTTCTTGAAGCAGTGCTATTCCATGTTTGATGTTACTTTTTACTGGAAATTTAGGAGCACCAGTTAATCGTCCTGCAGTGCAACACATTCATATTGTTTCCATTTTAACTGTATTACTGGTAAATGCTTTGGTAATAAAGAGTGACAATGTGATGGTGTATTTTAAAGCAAAAAGTTACAAAGTGAAGTACAACTCCAAGAGAAAAACACTGTCACAAGTTAAATAGTGTTTTTTTTAAACAGACACCAAATAATACATATATTATTATATACAATATAAAGGTATGTGGTCAGTACATTACATATTGCTGCCAGAAACGTTGCAGTTTCCCCAGTGCATATGTCAGGGCCAAGTTTCTGCTTCATGCTGCTGTTGTTCTTTATGAGTGTTTCATGGTTAAAGTTTGTAGTTGAGTCAGTGAACTTTCCCCCGTAACTGTTGGGTCCTGTAAACTGTTTAGGTCTTTGCCCTTTTCAGCATGAGATCACATTTGAATTGCCCTCATCAGACATTTGGGACTGCACTGTAATATCCAAGGAGGTTCTGAATTACCCTTTCTTTTGAAAAACAAATCTTAGTTTCGCTGTCACCAAAGGGCCAAGTGAAAGTAAGCGAGAGTACTTACAGACTAGACACAGGTAGATGACACCCCGTCCAGAATTGCCCTCATCCTGCGTTGTTATGATGAGAGGTCTCCACTCTAATCACTCTTCATCTCACTCACACCAATTCTCACTCCTTCCATATGATTAAAAAGCTTCCATTGCATGTAATCACTGTGAAATCACTTAAACAGGGAGAATACTTACACCGGTGTTCCTAGTTTTAAAATTTAGTTGCACTGTGACTAAATGGTTGCGATCTGACGCCTTGAAATGAGATATTCATTTCTTATTTCTGCCACCACCTCAACACAACTGAGGTAAAGGGGAATATTTTTTTGTGCTAATTCAAGCATTAAACTGTGTACACAACTTGTGTCCAATTACAACCCCAGGTGTAATCCCTATAAAACTGGTTAAACAGGAAAAAGTTGGCACATTAAACCAATTTTTTTTGTCATTTCAATGTACAGACCCCCGTTACACATGCCATGGCCATATAATTGCACACTTCAGTCCTCAACAACAGGACACAGTAATAGAAGGGTGGTGGTGCCATTCGGATGAATCCAAAGCCACACGTCGCCACCTTAACCCTCCACCATTTATCATTTAATGTATTCATCCTCTCCCAAGCTAATGCCCTGACAAAGACAGGCTTATTCAACCCTCCCTAACACACAGATTAGCCGCAGACAGAGTACACATACAGACACCGGAAACACAGGAAAGGGAAGAGATGAACACATACAGTAAACAGTGGGAGGGGAAGTCAAGTGGAGCGCCACCCACAGGGAGAAGAGAGCAACAAAGGAAACAACAACAAGAGACTGCAGATAATGCAGACGGGCTTATATTGGTGAAGAGTTGCAAAAAATAGCATTAAAGCCAAATAAGCAATTTGTTCATAACATCTTAAAACATGCATAAGATCTGCCAAATTTGTACTACAGATTAATTGTAATATCTAAAATAAGGATGCGTTATTTTGAATGGAAAGTCGTGCCTCCGTTTGAAACCCAAGCCATGGGTAAAGCTTCAAGAGAATTAAAAAATGACAAACTCATAAAAAGTCTGTCATAGAGCTCTGCCAGCTTGTAAAACAAACAGCTAAAAGGATATGAAAGAAAGCCTCTGCTCAGTCTTTTTTAACATTTCTTCCAGCCCTCACCACCCCTCCCTCCACTCTCCATCCCTCACTCTGACTGCATTTTCAGCCTTGGCTCTCCTTCTCTCTCATCTGAACAAGGACATTCAGTGCATCACCACTGAAAAAAATGTCATCTCCATCTCCACTCATAGCTGTTGCTATGGCCACAGCAATAAACCTGACTGTGCTGCTACACTCCACACTAAATGAGTGGCTGTATAGGTGTACTTATGTCTTTACATGCTCACTTTTTCACATCTACGGAAAAACACAGAGGTATACATATACACCGAAATGTATAAACATCCGTCATTCTTCACTACAGGCCAGATTCTGCATGGCATCCCAACCCACATCTGTATATCCCCCCGATACCTGTGAGTACTGAAGCGGAGGAAATTCAGGAAATTAGTTTAGTCGTGAATATGTTTTCAGTCTACTTCCTGGAGATGAAGTTGTTATAAAGAGCCACTCGAACAGCCTATTGACAGCTGTTTAGAGTGGCCAAGGGGCCAGATTGATAAGTGAGTGTGTTAACTGGCATTTGGGATATAGATTGCATTAAAGTAACGATTGGCTTTTGATGTGGTACACTGGTCCACCTCCCTGCCACTGTCACATGCTCATTAAGAGCATCAGAGCATGTCATGAACATACACACATACGCTCACTAAAGCATATCATTAAATATATTTAATTATCCAAGTTTCTGAGTCTCTGAATAACGACAACAAGTGCATTCAACTTCCAAACAAATGACTCTCATCAGTACATTTCTAATTAGTGCAGAGAAGAGGAAAAAGATTGGTATTAACCTGGGCTTAGTCAGTCTATGTGCACGTGTGCGTGCGTGTGTGTGTATTCATTCTCAAGTAATTATATTTCCAGGCAGTGCTGAGCAGAGAGGGGCAGGCCTGTGTGTATATTCCATTCGGCTTATCAGACGTGTCCAATCCTGAGGCAGATCAGATCGAACTGTAAAAGCTCATTAATTACGGATGGTTGCTGAGCGACAGAGAAAATTGGGGAAGGGAGGCTGGTAGGGGTGAGGTAAGGGGACAGATGGGTGAGGAAATGATGGGATGCAGCACGGGAATGCTGATGTTAAGAAATGAAGTGAAAAAGAATTAAGCGGAGACAAAGAAAAGAACTTGAGATCAAAAGGTACATTTTGCTGATCGTCTGTGCGCTTTATACACAAAAATAGCACACAGCATACACTCACTGGACATACAAGGAGATTTAAAAAGTGTTTGGTTAATCATCATACAGAAAAAAAAACTGCTGGAAATATTGCTGATAAGTAAAGGGGTTATTATCATTTTACGACTAATGGTTGTTCGCACATTCTTTGTACGTGTTCTATAGCTACTACAGTCTTCCAGACATTACTGTAGCCTCGGTCTTATCGACCAAACAACTGAATTCAAATTCATTACAGTCCTAATGCAGTCCTTTTCTGCTTCCTTTTTGTATTTCTCCTGCTCTGCTCCACAGTTGGTAAAGATTAGCGTTGGTGGGACGTGATGGTGAGTGGTATCTGCAGTGGAACTGACTGCAGAACAATTAACAGGTGACAGCGTGCGGTGGAGACGAGGTAGGTGAGTGGTTTGATGGTGGAAAACTCTGGTGAGGAAAAAAAGTTAAAAAAAAAAAAAAAAAAAATGAAGCGGAGTGCAAAAAGGAGTGGAGAAGAACTAAAACGCAGGCGGAGTAGAAAAAAACAAAAGTAGAGATGAGGGAGATTTCTGACACACACACACATGCATATGGACAAATGCATTTCCTTTTTCCATTAGCTGGTGACAGACTTCCAGATGAATAAAACATAGCAGATTATCATGCTACAGTCTGCAGATTAGAGCGCACATACCTGTACATATATGCAAACACACACATATATTAGACACACACAATTATGTCAGGACATGAGAATCCAATTCTCCTCTGTCACACCCACCTACAGGTCAGAGATAATCATAAAAAGTAATTGGTACACACTCTTGAATATATTAGTGTTTGATATGGGTTCTATCAAAATCTCACATATTTGTTGCAATACTCCATAGTGAGTAAAAGTATTGTTTTCAAATTACTTTTCCCCGAGGGAGGAAAATGTAAAGAACATTAAATGCTACATGTTTTCCTCTATAGTCTTCTTATTGGAAAGCACCGTGATAGACAGGACAGTGAAATTCCAGATCTAAAGTCAATTAGGGATTAATTTCTAAAATACTTCTTTTGACTCAAGGCAGTTTAGTCAGTATGCCAACTAATCACAGATGTATTTATAAAATGCCCTCCTTTTTCCAGCCCTCATACAAGCTGTGAGAGGGCTTTGTCAAGTAAAGTATATACATGCTCTTTAGTGAATTACTGAAAGACTGATGCAGTTTTTTCTTTGGAAGACTGTCTCCGTTTTTAACTATTTATTCACAGTGCATTGCCCCCACGCTGCCCTGGATATGCACAACGAACATGCACATACTGAAATACAGTAAGAACAGCAGAAGGTAACAACAACCAGCAACATCACTGAAAGAAAATACACAGAATAAGAGGCTGCTCTGACAAGGCCTGTGATATTAAAAAGTATGGAAACCTCCACAAGTATCTTTGCCTCCGTGTTTAAATTTAGTTTACATGCAAAATCTGAAATATAAGGCTAAATTTCCCAATTTGGGCCACAGATATTCAACCCAGACCTTCTTCCAAATGTTGTTTCAACTTCCAGGTGCAAACTGTGCAGGAAAGAATGCAAAAATTTGCTGCTTCCATTGCAACCGCAGTTTACGCATAAGTATGCAAGCGCGGTATATCACTGTTCATCGTAACTGCGCTAAGAACATGCGTGATAAATACACCGCTAAAGACCTCCTGGAATACAATTGAATAAGAAAAATCATTTTATTTACAAGTGCCATGCATTCACACACCTGTCAGATGAAGCGCTGGATACATGGGCCATGCATTCACACCATTTGGCCAATCACGTGAAGAGGAGAGAGCTGCAGAAGGAAGGTGTGCATTTTCAAATTCTTGCGTTTATTTTTTCCCCCTGATTCCGGCTCCTGCAGCTTTAAGAGAGACTCCCACGACCAAGCAGACCCGTAATCTCTAATGGCCAGCAGACTATATTTAATAGTCTGTGGCATCACAGCAAATTTGATAGAAAATTGACATATTTGCACCACAATGAAGCCAACAAGAAAGGGAGAGAGGCAGAGATTTAATGGGCATTTGTTGTTCTTTTGAAGAAAAAAAACAAGCATTTACAATAGCAAGCATTTATTTACATCAATTTTACCTACGTATCATAACACATTTGCCAATGATGTATTGATATTTTAAAATGCTATGTGCAGCATATTTAAGTACCTCTCAGCAATAACTCCCCAAAAGAGCATCTCTCTGTTTCCCTCTATTTAATCTCCGCCTTCCACTCCCTCCACCTCCTCCTCCCAGTGCCTTCTGCGATGTCTGGGTGTCATTAATCTGATGGTGGTGGAGTGGTACCCATTACAGTCGCACACCCTAAATCAATGACTGATATACGGGGGTGTATGTGTGTCTGCATAAGTGAATATTGCAGTGAAGAATATAGTGATATCCCCTCTCCTCCTCTTTACGCCGCCTTTTGATATCTCTCCCCACATTGCTGATGATCTTACTCTACAGGAGGGCCTAATGAGCTGACGTGCCTCCATGAATAAAGAGAGAAAACCCACGTACACATATGTGCATGCACACACATACACACGAATGACTCAGACTGTTTGCTTTAAAGAGTGAACAGTATGATAAATCACAAATGCTAGTTAGAAGTAAATATTTGCATGCGCTAATTGGACTCATTAATGGCAGAGATATGAGTGGGGGTGGGGAGGGAAAAGAGATGAGTGACTACTTAAATATACACCACTGATCAGCTATCTAATTGGAGCTTTGTAATGCACACGCGCACACATGCTCAGCACTGTTTGTGTATTGGTGTGTTGGGCTGTGGGAGAGGAATGATAAATACCTTTCTTAGACACACACGCATGCACACGCAGACACACACACACACGCGCAAAGACTCTTCACATGTGTATCATAATTCAGTACAAGGGATAAAGGTTTGCATAGAATAATACTGTTTACATTTTAGTTAAAAGAACAAGT
>JAPQRN010005687.1:0-45707 GCA_037367275.1 Coranthus polyacanthus | reverse complement strand
TTTCCCCACATATTGTGACTTACACCCAAACCTAATACTCCAACATTCATGTTATCTACTTTATTGGATTCATTGATAATAAAACATTAGTTTTGGCTTTGGAATAATCTTGGCATCACGTTTACTTTAATAGTTATTTGTAAAAAAAAATCTATATTTCGGTTTTCTACTAGATGTAGCTCTATAACTATTGAAGATACAACAAATCCGTTCACACTCTAGTGATTCAACAGACTCTCAACTACATTTTGGTACTAGTTGCATGTCTTTATCTTCATTCATTGCCTTACAGTGCCTGAAATTACACAAGCACCATCATTTTTCCTGTTCTGGATCATAGCATCCAGAATTTTGCCACGATCCGGCTCAAACTGTGATATATTAGAGAACCTATAGCGAATGTATCCTGTATTTTTTATTTTTTTTGTGAAGCAATCGGACCATTTTTATGGAGTTATATACATATATGCTGAAAATGGCCCTATCTCATAATGATAAAGCATGCTTCAAAAAATTCCTGGATGCAGATCCAGAACACCACCAAAATGTAATCATCATGGCGGAGGTAACAAACAGACAAACAAACGGCAGCAAAAACATAACCTCCTTGGCAGAGGTAATAAGCTTCTATTCACCCTAAAATCTTATCAGCAATAATTTACAGATGGACCACAACATTTAATAGATGGTCCAAATGAAACGAAGGAGGCCAGAAACATGATGGACTTTAGAGAGAAGTTCAGTGTAAGTCTATGGGAGCCAGGGCTTTTTGGAGCAGGCTCTAGTGGCTGTCAATGGTATTACACTTTAACATACTTCCACATTGGCTTCACTTTGGAGCTGTGGTCCTTGCCCTTTAAATCAACTGATCAGATATGGGTGGCTACAGGTCAAGGTCAGTGTGACCTCACAAAGCACATTTTATGCCACAACTAAAGAATTCATTCTGTAATCATGACTATTTCACACACATTTAAGAGGATAGAATTATGACATTTTATATCCTGAAGGTCAAAGGTCAGCTTCAATGTGACATCATAATGTTGTGTCAAAACACTTTCACACTTTGTTCAACACTTTGTACTTCTCTGTGAAAACAGTCTACATATAACTGCTTGGGCAACAACATTGTTAATATGCATCTTATAAAGGGCCTTATTATCAATCAACTAAAGCTTATTACAACCTTAATGTAAAGTGTTACCAAGATGTACAACAGATTTTGTTTGCAAATACGGAAGCTTAGACTCTCTAAACCTGGAGGCAAAACTTTTTCTCATTATTTTAAGTGTATTTGTTTATATGTAAGAATACAGTGGTTTCTGTTGCTGATACCAAAGACATTACAGGAACCTTAAATGTCAATTCTCTCTGTCATCGGTTAGTATTCTGTGAGCAGAAATATTATATTATGTTTCATATTTGTATCCTACTGTGTATTCAGTTCTTCCTTGGATCTTATGAACTCTGTTTCCCCCCAAGATCGATATGAACTTATTTTTTTTGCCTTGTTATGTACTGATGAGTGTGAATTTGGCTTCTTTTGGACATAAACAAATATCAGCATCAGTCTTGCAGTGTCACCATCATTCATTCCTCATAAGCCTGTCAACAAACATTATTTCTAAAGTCTTTTCCCATGGCTGTTGTCGCCTCCACAACACTTGACAGCCCAACACTTTTTTTTTCCCTTTTGCTTCCATGCTGGATCCAAAGACGCTACAGCCCTCGAACAGAAGAGGCTAAGGGCTTTGGGTTATGATCGCCCTTGAACTATAGAGGTGGCAGCTCTCGTATTCTCTTTGAAAACTAAATCCTGTCTCCGGCCCTTGACATCAAAAAAAGGCAAGAGATCAAGAGGAGGAGGAGGAGGAGGAGGAGGAGGAGGTGGTGGTGGTGGTGGTGGTAGTAGGGGTGCTAATTAAAGGCATGGATTATTTATTTGCTTCGTGGTGGCATTTTGCTTGTTTGCCAAACAGCTGCTGTGGGCAGAGCGCTGCCTTTGCTTGGCCGACTGCCTTACACTGACTGTATTGTAGACACATATGGTCATACACACACATTTTTATGTTCAGAGATTCTTGTCAGGGAGGAAAAGCCTCTGTAAAAGTGTTACAGTGGAACTCACATTGCATGCTAATGGACCCCAGGGCAAATATTGTTGTAGGCAGACAGTGAATTTGAAGTTGTGCATTAAATTTTGAACCTGAATTTGAACCAAGTATGTATTCCATTGTCTTAAATTAATTTCTGCATCAAAATATCTAGAAATTACTAGTCCTACATTATGTATATATATTTTGTTGACTTGTGTACTTACAATGTACATTATATCAAATGTTTTCAACAATGTTCAAATTCAGATAAATTTGAACATTGTCATTTTATTCATTTTAATGGCCCTTGTCATTCAGTCACCTATAAATGGCATCATGTAATCTTTAGGTTTAAACACATACTCACAAATCCCCTATGGAAGGTGTGGTATTGACAAAAAATGAAAGCTAATGTATTGTTAGCTTGCAACAACTGCAACAGAGCTACTTTTTGCCATTTTGGACTGAAGGCAGTTCTCAAACTACACCAGTTTCATCATTTTTTTAATTTATATACTTTCTATAAATAGATACAGAGATTAGATATACTTTAGTATACTAAAGTATCTAAATAGACTAAAGAGGTTAGATATACTTATAAGAAGTGAAACCTTTTTTTGTGTTTTTTTTTGTGTTCCGAGGTGATATCACTGTGTAGCAGCAGAGCTACACCTCCACCATGTTGAACTGTAAGCTGCTGTCAAAAAAGCACCACAGTTTTGCCTATTTGCTTCTATGCTCTTACGCCACATATGTACTTAGCAACAGTAATACTGCAGTATTTCACACCACATTTTATTTTTACTATTTACATACCATTTTGCAAGTCAGTAATCCAGTAGAGAGCTAATTTATCCATCTAGTTTACAACAGTGAGTGACCAGTGGCTCATGCTAGCCACTAGACTACTGTAAGGTAATGGTAATAGCTAACCTAACTTGTAATTATTTGGATTAGTCAACTTGTCTAACAGTAAGATAGCATTTAACATTATGTTTTATTTCCAACAATGTTTAAATTCAGAAAAGTACATAATTTTCTAAAATATAGCAGCCTGTTTCAATTGGTTACATCCACTTTCATGATATTAACATTTAACGCTACATGCAGCTATTTCATTAGAATGAAATGACATAATGTGAATATAAGTCACTAAATGTCATGTCAATGTTAATATTTAACTTACCATTAAATAAGATGACTCATCCAATATTAGAATTTAACAATGTTTTAGCAATGTTTTATTTTTAAGTATCACTCAGTAAACACACAGACATACAGACATGCAGAGAGACACCATATCTTTGTTTTGATTTAGAGATCCCTAGCGGCAGAAGTATCATACTGCTAAAAATGATGCAACATTTAATTTACTTATCGTCATGGTAACGCTGACAAATTATGATCGACGTGTTCAAACTTACATGTAGGCCACTTGCCTCAGGGATCTGATTCGGCATCATGTGTTACATATTCGTGTGGTCCAGATGGAATAAAAAAATACAACTCCATGCAGCCCTTTGCTGTTCACACTAATTAAAATACATCAGAACTGTGTCACATGTGAGGGGACTGAGAACTGGGACACTTGGAGCTGCAGTACGACTGTAGCCTAAAAGTCTTAAAAGCCATTATTAATGAAATTCTTGTAGGTAGGTTACTAGCTTGTGAGGACAGAGAAGGTTAGGACAGTTCGGACAGAGCTGAATTAATTCTTACGGAGGCAACAAGCTGCTGCAGAGGTTACATGTTTGGTTTCACTGGATGTTTAAAATAAAAAAAATATTACTATTAATATCCCATAACACATACGAACAGTGTCTCCATAGTAGGATACTAATTATGATACTAATTTGATGAGAAGACAAAGTGACAAAAAGTATGTAAAATGTTTAGTCTCTTCTTACTGTCATAGAGTAATTGCACTATTTTTGTTCCAAAGCTTTGTGCCTTCATAAGCGCATTTAAAGCACCTACATCATTCAGTATTATCTCAACATAATTGCAGAAGATAAGACAATTTGTATAGAGAGACTGTTACTAGAGAATTATCAGTTGATGATTCTGCAGCTTTTCTCATATCTATGGACACTGACAGACAACTTTAAGAATTTCTACAAATCATCTGTGAGCTCTGTCTATCTGCCTGGCAGACAGAGAGAACGGTAGCTAACTGCTAACATCATATAGCAGACAAAGTAAGCTAAATGTTAACATTATAGGCTGTATAAAAGATGGATGTCGCAACGCCAAAATGTGAAGTGCTCTCATGACGTCCATCGTATGTACAGTCTATGGTTAACATAAAGCAAACAGACATATGTAGCTAATTGTTGACATTACAGAGTTGTTTAAATATTAACATCATATAGAGAGCCAAAGCCTGGGCCCTTTCTGGTAGCTTGTTAGTTTAAAAGATAATTTTACAAGTCAAGAAAGTTTATTGTAAAACTGTTGAAGTAGCAGACAGTGAAAATACGTAAAGACTACACACCCGAAAGTCGCAGAGGTGACATCATTGTAACTTTCTCCTCCACAAGCTGCTCAGAGCTGCTAAAGACGTCTCTGCAGCTTCAACATGACCATACTTGTGGTGATTTTCACCTCTTTTAACACTTTTTCACCTCCCTCTCGAAGGATAAGGTGAAATATGTTGAGGTAATGGCTGTTTTGGTTCAAACAGGATCAAAAAATTATTTCTCCCACCCCATTGACCGCCAGTCATATTCTTTCCGAGGTTAGGTCCCATAGGGCACACTGGAAGAGGCGGGACTTCACCTCTCTATAGAAAACAGATACATTTAGCTAAATGTTAACATCCCAAAGCAGACAGATACATTTTGCTAATTGCTAACGAGCTAGATATTTCATTCACGGTGGTTAATGAAGCTACAGAACACAAAAAAATATATAACACAACTATGGGAACCACTTTCCATAGTGGTATACTGTGAAGAATAAAAGATGATCCTGATTGTGGCCAAAATAGCAGCTAGAAGTGAAGGATTGTGAAGAACACTGAAGCGTACTTTCAAACTGTAGCTGCCACATTTGAATGTTTAAATGTGTTTATTATGGATTCTGAGGAGCTTTTGAAGGTGAGGCACTTACTGTACAACAACTATACACTACTGGCCAATTACATCTTTGAATTATTACCCACAAGAAGGATGTTAAAGTGGCACTGAAAAAAGTTTAAGTGGTCCTTACAGTGGAAGTGCACGTACTGAATGCAAGTGTGGAAATGGAAACAGTAAAAAACAGATGAAAGGTTTGTTGAGGTCTCAGCACTTGAAGCAATTTTTGACTTAACTGAAACAAAGTGCTTTGAAGGCACATGACACATTTACATTGGACATTTGAACTATTAGCCTATTAACAAGTGAATTGAGTTGAAAAAGTCAATTAACTAAAAATGTATTCACTTTAAAGTAATGAGTCTGTTTTGAAAATGTAAGGAGTAGAAGGTACACATTTATGTTAAACCGTAGGGAAAAAGTTGTCAGAAAAATAAAAACTCAAAGTGCAGATACCTGAAAGCTAAAGTACAGCAATGAAGTATTTGTACTTTGTTACTTCCCACCTCTGGAAAGGACACTTTTAATAAGTTGCAGCAACTAATGAACAACTTAATGGGAGTAATGAAGACATGGTATTACTCTGATGTCAAAACATTTATGTTTATCCAGTTTGTTAAAAGTTTTTAAAGAACAATTACAATGTGATCCAAGCCTCATCCTTCCAGTGACTCTGATTATTTCTGTATTAGCAGGTACAATTGTGTTGAACTGTACAGCTTTAATTATGGGTAGAGGCCACTTTGAAACACACACACACACACACAGAGGCACCAGTGGCAAGATCTTTGGCTGGGTCAACATGAAACAGAGATATGAGCAGCAGGATATCACACACAGAGGGACAGATGGATCAGATGAGCTCCGTAGGGGACTGCAGAGGATGTACTGTATCTGTAACCGTATTAATAAGCAGCCGTCCCAAAGCCATGCTCTGATCGCTAATGATTTGACACTTCTCTTTCCCTTTCTTTTGCCCATTCTCATCTTTGTTCCTTCTCATGTGTACTTTGCTGTGGCAATTAGTGTCCAAAGATACTGTAAAGCAGGCAGCGGCTTCCAGTGATCAATCTCTGAAATGAAGGCGGCGGGTTTTCGACAACATGAAGGACTCTCAGCGGCTCTGATTAACATTCATTGATTGAAGCTGTGCTTCTTTTAATTGTCAGTTCCTCAGACCCCTGTTTTCTGTGATATCGGCATCAGATAAAATATAGTACCAAATGAATTCTTCCTTTTGTTTATCTGGAGTATTAACCGGAAGAGGGACTTGTTGTTGTATGTGTCTTGCAAACCAGCATCCATTTCACAACAATATGACTTGGTGTCAGACCACTCTGCTATTTATTGGGCCCCCCTGAGCTGCTTTAATTTCACCAGATTCTACCTTTATTGGATTGGAGCAATGGGTCCACCAGCAGGAAATGATGAATATGTCTCCATTACAGACGGGGGGCCCTCTTTTGTTTCCTCGATCACAGATTAGCTGCAAGAAGGCCACAGTTCCTCAGGCTGGTGACCTGTGTCTCTGGGACAGTAATGGGCAGTAGTGGGGCTCCACAGGGGACTATTTTGTCTCCTTTCCTGTTCACATTGTACACAGTGGACTTCAAGTACAACTCTGAGTCCTGTCACATCCAGAAATACTCTGATGACACTGTTATTGCGGAGTGTATCAGGAATGTACAGGAAGGGGAGTGCAGGGAGCTGACCAAAGCCTTCTGTGACTGGAGTCACAAAAACTACCTCCTACTGAACACTTCCAAGACCTAAGACATGATGGTGGATTTCACAAAGTCTAAGCCCCCTTTTCATCCAGTCAACATTCGTGGGGTGGACACTGAGGTGATGCCGACATACAAATATCTTGGTGTACATCTGGACAAGAAGATGGACTGGTCCCAGAACACAGATGCACTATATTGAAAGGGACAGAGTCGGCTATTTTTCCTAAGGAGGTTCAGGTCCTTTGATGTTAGCACTAAGATGCTGCACATGCTTCGCCAGTCAGTTATGGTGTGTGCTGTTCTATGTTTGTCTGCTGGGGAGGCAGCATCACACAAAAGGACACAAGATGATTGGACAAACTGGTAGGGAAAGCTGGTTCAGTGAAGAGAAGCTGGACTCACTGGGGACTGTGGTGGAGAGATGTACATTGAATAAGGTGGAGGACATATTGGACAATTCAGATTATCCTCTTCACTACATTCTGACCAATCAGAGAAACAGCTGCAATGGACGACTCACCTTACTACGATACAGGACTGAACATTATAGAAGATCCTAACTACAGTAGAGCTGTCTGTCAGGAAAAAAAATAGAAGCTAAACAGAGGGACCACCAGTGTACTTAATAGTGGATCCAAAAAAGGAAAATGACACAAGAATGACTCCTGGAAAAAAAATAATTGACTTAGTAATTCTAGGGAGAAGGTGAATGGGAGTCAACTGAATCCAGAGTTTTTTGGGGCCAGCATCTAGCAGCTGTTGGTGGTCTTACACTTTAAGATACTTGTGCTTTGGCTTCAGTTTCAAGCGGTGGTTGTTGCCACTTGCTATAGTCACAAAGGCTGCACTTTAAATCTAACTTTAGATTGCATGCCAACCAGTTTACAAGAAAGGACAGCATTTTTTATTTCAATTATTTATATTATCCACTCTCAAGAGCTCTGTAAGCCCAAAGTGATAATGGAGAACTCATGAAACAGTGAGGCTTGAGAAGCTTCATCTTTAATTTACAGTTTAAAAACATTGTATAAGCAGCAGAAGATTTGTATGATTTGAATTGTAGCCTTTGGATATATTGACATTTCACATTATGGACAAAAATTGAAAGAGGGAATGTGAAGGATATTTATTATAGGTCTGTAAAAAGAAAGAAACACTGAATGTATGGAATTAAGGAAGAGTGCACTCTTCTGCTGGTAATACTTTTTGTTAAGACACACAATGTGTGTCATTACATCTTTCAAAAGCTACATAATCTTGAGATTTTGTGCACACCACAACATGTAGCCTAGTCTGCCATTTTCCCTCTGTAGATTCATCATTTGTATTTGGATTGTAATGGATCATAGCATTTTAGCGTCCAAACAGACAATAGAGCTTTCTGACATGACTTTAGTGCATCAGATGGAGCTTGACACAGCAGTTTGCAGCCTGTGTATCAAAGAAAAGGAGCACCAGATGCCACATTTAAAGCTGAGATCATGTGTGAAGAGGCAACAATTACAGCTTGTGTTTTCCGTCTCTGAATTCAGACAGTCCAAACACCCTTGACCAGCTGAGATGCCCAGTGTGACCCCTGAGCTGAAAATCAAACACAGAGAAATGGCAGAGCCTTGCAGGGACTGTTGAGATTGGATTTCAGTTGATTAATGCTACAAGATACAAAATAAGATAGTGTTTGCCGTGTTGTGTAAGCAGATCAATTATTAAGGGAGGTTTAATATTTGAGAGTCTACTTTTCTTCTGCCAATTCCTCACACTGCTGTACTTTTATTACTAATTAAGGACCCAGCACTGACAAGTGCAAAGGCCCTGTTGTATCTATAAGGCAGACAGATGAAATGTCCTTCAAACTCATGGAACTTTGCACATGTATCAGAGGGGGTGACACATGTTAGATTTTATGATGGTGACAAAATGGCTCAATAGCACCCCCAATTTCAAACATTAGGCCCCTGCATGAGGTTTGGACTAGACATACCAAATTTGTTAGGCAGACATTTACTTAATGACTTGGAGTCATACACTAACCTGCCATGTTGATTTGAATATGCAACATTTACTCTGTTTTTGTCATTTCCACCTATTGTACTTTAACAAACTGCTCCAAGAGAATTAATCTGAGCGACTTCAAATTCAATATCATCTAAAGACCTTTGTGATGAAAAGTTATGAAAATGGGGAGATTTGTTGAATACTGTTGCTGTGGTGACACAGTAATTGTTGATGTTTTGCCAGAAATTGCTCATATTTCACATATTTTCAAAAATTAAACCCCTGCACAAGATACGACATATATGTACTAAATTTGGTAGATGCATGTATCAGATCCAGAAGTACAAAGAAGCCTCTTGGAGACCCACCTTAAACCCAATAGGAATCCACCATTTTGGTTTGAATATGGAACTTTTGCCCTGTTTTTGACATTTCCAGCTATTCTTTAAAAAATTCCCCCCAGAGAATTAAACTCAGCGACTTCAAATTTGGTCAGTATCATCTAAAGACCTTTGCAATGAAAAGTTATGAAAATGGCAAGTTTTTGTTGAATGGTGTTGCTGTGGCGACACAGCAAAATTCAGTGTTTCGCCATAAATTTCTCAATAGTGGCCCACTACAAATTTTTAAAAAATTTACAAGTCCCTGTACAAGATTTGACACAGATGTACCAAATTTGGTAGACACATAACAGATCCAGATGTATGAAAAAGCCTCTTGGAGCCATTTATTCAACCCAATAGAAAGTCCCCCTTTCTGATTTGAATATACAACGTTTGCCCTGTTTTTGCCATTTTCAGCCTTCATATTCTTGATAGAGGAAGTGATATTTAACTCCTTTGAGCAATATGTGAAATGAAGCCAGACCTGAACATCTCTACATGCCTGCAATAAAACCCCTGCTTCCCCAAACCCCAACAAGCACAAAGGTGCATGGGCCAGATCATAGCTGCTTAAATATTTTAATATTAAATCCTTTTTTACTGCACCATCATACTAAAAGGATCAAAGCTGTCATAGCTGATGAAAAATGAAATTGTCTTAATCCTTGACCTATTTTATCACGTTCAATTCAAAGGTGTATGTTTAGTCCAATCTCTATGTCTCAATGCCAGGGAATTATGAGAAAACACTGGATAGAAAGAAGAAAAGTGTAATGTATGATTTAGTTTTTGAGTTGAACATGAAGTGATTAGAAGTGATTAGAGCCACAGCAGGAAACACAAGCAGTGTTCGCCTACTTCATCTCACTCAACATGAAGACAAAAAACATGGTAAATTTTGGCATATTATGTTAATTCATTTGATTGTACAGACATGTTAGAAGGAGTAGCATTTAGGTGTGCTTGTTTTGATCAATGTATTATAAAAGCAAAAAATGAGTGTTTATTGATTGTGTTTTTAAGATAGAAATCATAGAAATCACACTTGAATTACAAAATGTTTTTTACTTTTACATTGTCAAAAAGGGATGGATGATAGTTTGAGAATGGTTTGACGGTCTGTTTCATAGAGCAAAAAAAAAAATCAGTAGAAAAACAAGATGAATAACAAAGGTAGAAAAAAGAAAAGATAGAAGGTAGAAAACATACATACCTGTTTTGAAAAGAAAATCCAATGGACACATTCTGTATAACGTAAAAAATGTTTAAATGGTTTTTGGATGTGGACAAACTGATGAATAAACTGACTGAATAAAGTCTGAAGCTTATTGTTGACACACATCTATATTATGAATCATCACGTTTTCTCCTTCAAACATAAACTCAGACAGTCGATCAACATATCAGTGTCTTATAATCTCCACTTGCTGCATCAGAAGATAGTTGACATTATAGCTCTGTTAGCTTAGCTCTGTTTTTAAACAGAAAACAGCCACAGTAAAACCACAAAATACCTCTGTTTTCTGTAAAGTTTGTGTTGTCAGTAGCTGCATTAAAGAGCTGTTTTGAATTGTTCAAACAAGGTCAGAACTGTCACAGTTTAGTCTGAGCCATGGATCAACAAACAGTAAAGCAAATATCATAACATAACAGTAATTTTATACCTTCATGAGATTCATCAGTGGAGAAGAAATGTTGTGATTCCATCAAACTTCATTCTTTTACTTTAGAGCTGAGTCCAGTCCAGTCACATGTCTGTCTCTATCTCTAATTGCCAATACATTGCCATCTTTGGCATAATGTCAGAACTCTTTTTTTATAAGCACTGATACTTTTAGGTAGAAGTTAATTTTCTACTTTTAAGTATAGCTCCTTTAAATATTTTCTTCCATAACTGCTCAAGTACTTTGCCTCACCATATCCTGGGTGAGCTGAAGTGCTGGCAATTTCGTATCAGGTGAACATGATCAATAATTCCAACACAGAAAACTGACTCACATTTGGATGTCAGTCACACACAGCACAGGATCAATCTCATTGAAACGTGGAGTTGCAAACATACAGCTCACAGACCTGGTGTTGATGGAAGAACCCTGTTACAGTTTAGAGCTTTTTGACATTTCGATCTGTAAATACAGGCTGCTTATGCTTCTTTTTCACTGACTTTCATACATTCCTTTGCTTTTACATCCCCCAAATAAAAGGTAACATATTAAATTAACAACCGGATTTAGGCTGGACACACGTCCTTTGTTAAAATAATGCATTAACAGTTCTCCTGCTGTTTGCTCCGTTGTTCCTCCACATTTGCCAGTCATGGTAATGTTCAGGCAGCCATCCAGAAACATGCCCCCTACTGGAGACATGTTCGTCATTTCCTGCCAGTGGACCCATTGCTCCAATCCAATACAAGTAGAATCCAAACACAACATACTAACACATTCTTCTATTTCCTTCTGTGTTCCATGTATTGAAATATGTCTTGCCTCGAGCTGCAAAGATCTGCCAAATCATGCAAAGAACAGTGCAACACTCCATATCCTTCACTGGAAATCACAAGCTCACTCCAGTGCATTGTTTTTTCTTCTAATCCTTTGCACACTGCAACGGAACGCCAATACATGTGAGAAAATTGAACATCAACAAAGATATTGGTAAACAATAATGCAAGACTTTGCTGTGTGCCCAAACACATCCCTTGCAGAAGCCAAAGGATCTCAAATAAAAACACAACTTTCACACTGGAGACACAGATCTGATGGAGCTGTGATAGTGATAGTTTTAAAATATCTGATACCTTTGTGTAGAAGCTGCAAAAATAACACTTGTAATTTAGTCTTTAAATGTGGCGAAGTGGATTGTGCAAAACAAAAGAGAGGGATTTAAGTAAGTGGAAATTTATTAAAGAGGCAGATTGCGTAACAACAATATAAAGTAAATGTTCACTTGCTCTGTAACATATCCACCCACTGACGGGCACCATTGGAACAACACAATCAGCATTACTACTACTTCACCTGTCAGTGGTCAATATGTTATGGCAGACTGGTGTATTATGCTGGGTAACATATTTAAGATTTCTTAATATCTTTGTGAACTACAGCAAATGATGGTGAACATGACATTGCCTTGTAGTTCAACACTATACACCAGGACCAGAAACTTGATGGAATAATTAAGTGACAGTACATAGGATTTATCACCTCTTAAAACGTATTACTTTTAAGAGGTAACACACCTCCTGCGTTAACCAGTCACAAATCAAAGGCCCCATCATGTCAGTCAGCTGTTCCTGTGCCTTCACTCCATTTGCTGATTTGCCTCACATCACCTCTTGACTCCACCATTTGCATGAGAGCAGCATGGATACCCATTGCTGTTTACGATTATGAGATCATAGTACTCTTGTTCTTGACCAGGCAATATTTTCAAATTGAGGCTACATCAAAGTGTGATGAATGTTTGATCAATAAAGCTTTCAATCCAGAAAGCAACTCTTTTGATTTTAACAGCTCCTCACTGGTAAGAAGTTCATATTTGACAGTTCATTCGAGGTAAAGGGATTTTTTTTTTCACCTCAAAACAACTCTGTCAGATCTCTAATCTGGGATTGTTCGCTGGTGTCACTTCTGTCTGTATCTGTGAGGATGACTTGATGTTCATGTAAAGGAACTGACAGCATCTTTTTTTTTTTTTCTGAAATTGATGCAGCTGTCATGTCACCTCCTCATGCACAGTTGTCAACATGACATCTGCCACTTAATTATTTGAACTTCCTTTCTCTCCATTCTTTCCTATCTGCTTTTTTTCTGTCTGCATCGCCCACGTGTGTCTCTCTTAGCTTCACCTCGCCTATAGATCACCCTTGCCAGAGCCCTCAAGTCTCCAACACATATCACTTTTGACTGGGGAATCAATATCTGAATTACTTTTATGAAACCACACCACTAGAAGTGATGAGGGCTCTGCGGCTGCCTCAAGCCAACCACTTAACATTTTTAATCTTGCAGGAGTTCAGTATGGATCAGCCAGTTGGGAAAGAAGTGGAGGGGAATCAGACACCCGGATGTTTTTTAATTAGAGGCAGGAGCCAAACAAGCAATGTCAGCTAGGCCACTTATCAACATCAAGTCAGCAATAGTGTGTGGGAGTGTGTGCGTGTGTGTGTGGACTGTGGGGGCATAGTGTGGTAACGCACAGGTCATTTGACATAGACAAAAAGATACATTAGCATTTTGGGCATTTGGCTGATTTAGCTCTTTGGCAATTTACAGGAAAGTGATGGACAGACAGACACTTAAAGCAAGAGAACAGCGACAATCTTAAACTGGCAGACAGTGATCCACACGACATTAAGAACCAATTAAGGTATACGTGTTGCAATTTAGAGGCTAACGGACTTTTGAGATTTGAGACCAGGCAAAATTTTGTCTTTTCTAAACTTTGGGGGGTGTTTCAACAGCATCCTTACAAAATTCAGATTTTTTTCTTGTTGCAGCTCACTGTATGCTTGGTTGTGGAATTTATGATGAACACACACACACACGTGACAAGCTGCACCTCTGGTAATTCAGTCAATTATTGTCTCGTTATATTCAGATTTTTTATGTGATGTGAAAGAAGTGTTGATTTTAACTGACAATAGCTAACACTAAAAGTAGAACTGATTAGTGGATGAAAACATCTCTTTCTCTTGCAGTGTGGCAGCAGAACCACAAGTATCATTATCATGCTGAAAATGTATAATATTCTTAATTTACAAGTAAATTTACCAATGAATTCACCAATTATTTTTGTATCCACCTTATATTTCTTTGAAAAGTTAAAGCCCTAAACCACAAAATTTGTTGCACTCTCATCAACTTTCTGTCTGTCAATGTGCTAAATCCAATAAAATGATTTGTGAGGATCAGTGATGTAGCAGCCGGAAGAGGACAAGCTATAGAATCAAGTGATTCTTCCACTTCAATTACAATGGAAGCTGATAACCTTAGCCTGAACTGAACCATCAGCCGGCACTCGAACCAGCCACTCTCAGCCTGTCTGCATTCAGAAGAGAAGTGCTTTATTGAAGACCAGCAGAAATTTTACATACAATTATAATCCGTAATGTATTTAGGGTCTGAGTACTGAGCAGTCTTCTCCAAAAAGAATCACATTTTTGAGGGACTAAACATGCTCGAAAACTAACAAAAGTTTGCACATGCAACAACATTTTTATATTTCATTGGTCTTGGGTGTGGCTCAATAGCACCCCCTAGAAAATTTTCAATATTAGGCCCGTGCTTGAGGTGTCACAGAGATGTACCAAATTTTGAAGGCATGTGCATCAGGTCCAGATATAAGAGCCTCTTTAGCCATACCTTAAACCCAACAGGAAGTCCATCACTTGGTATGAACATGCAAATGTTTCCTAGTTTTTGCATTTTCAGTCCTTGTAAATTCCTCTTAGAGAATTAATTAGAACAAATTCACATGTGGCTAGTTTCCTCTAAAAACCTTTATGATTAAAAGTTATCAAAATGTTAAATGGTGTTGCCATGGTGGCAAATGGATCAATAGTGCTCCCTTCAAAAATGAAAAAAGTTAAGCCCATGCATGAGGTTTCACCTACGTAAGCACATGTATTAGGTCCAGAGTCTCTTGGACCCATATTCTATGTCCAACAGGAAGTCTGACGTTTTAATTAGAATATGCGATTTTGGTCCTTTTTTGGCATTTCCTGCTATTGTTTCACTATGAAAAGCACCTGATAGTGGACACAGGAAGTGATATTTATCTCCTTTGAGCAACATCTGACAAGAGGGCAGGTCTGAAGACAATAAAACAATAAAACCCCTCGACTGTGACCCACTCCGGTCATAGCTGCTTAAAGCTTTAATTAAAAAAAATACATTCAGAGAAGTTATTCACTCAGATGGCTAGAGATTCATCAGGATAGATTGACAATTTCCTTGTGGGGATGTGAAAACATTACAAAATGATATACGGAAGGACCGTAATAAAGCTTCATGTAAGTTCTGCATAACAGATCATATTATTGGAAAGTCAACATCAAGCACACACTTTCTCCAGCCTACAGCTGTAATTTAACATAACCTAATTAATTAACAACATGGCATGATTAAAAATTGTTTTGTGTCAAGTAACCTGAAAATTCAATTAAAATGAGATAACACAAGCAACTGCTACACCCCCTTCCCAGTGAGCCAGCTTGTGTAACCCTAGAAATTTAATTATGACAAAAGCAGCGTGATGAGTACACTCATCAGGCCGTTTTATTTCATACGCCTCCCTAATACCAGGTAGAGCCCTTTCTGCCTGCAGAACAGCCTGAATTCTCTCAGCCAGGATGTTCTGGACGTGGTCAGAATGTGATCAGAGGTGAAAGTCCCCAGATAAAGACTAAGCTTACACTTGGACCTTTTTCTTTTTTCTTTTTTGGCCACACATTCATGCTGCACATGGAGTAAGTGGAAGGCTGTAATGTTAAATATAATGTATTAGTGTTTAGTATAAGACCTGCAAAAAGATTCTATAAATTTGAATTCTTAATATTCATGTGGGTGGGAGATAATGCAATCCTGCAGAGTATATGTGTATTACTTTTATTCTTATTAACAATACCCTCAGACTACCATCAGGCGAAGTCAAAACAGCTATATCGAAATATAAGCCTGGAAACCCAACCAATCAGCTGCCAGAGACACCAGTCAGTATCCAAATACATGAAACCAACAATAACTGATATTTTAGTCACTTGGGAGCAGTGTTGCCTCATGGTAAATCAAAAATGATCAAATCATGAGGAAAATTATCATTCATAAGTCATAATGTAAATGTGACACTGACCTATAACTTACTGCATTCAATATAAAACAACCTACCTAAAATGTCAGGTTAGTTATGAGGATTTAAGTAGTTTAATTACTATTTAAACAACAGCTGTGCAATGTACAATCCATATTTTACTATCATGTTGTGAATTAAAATGAGTGATGACTGATTACAACTGTTAAACTTAGTCACGCATATCACATTTGACATTATTGATCGTACGTCTCACAGAGGGCGACGTTATCGTACAATTACAACAATTATCGAACATCAGCACAGGAACATGAACAAGCTTGAACCCTGGCACCCACATAGTATAACACTTGGTGCATTCATCTGGGCTCATGTTTTTGTCAACCGGATAATTGCAGCTCTAGCAGCCTATCCCAACTACATCTATATTCAAATATTACCTTGTTAGCTTAATGCTGCTCTAGGTAGTTGCCAACTTTTTCTTTCTGTAGCCTTTTTGAGCAAGTAGCAGACAGGTGTTTTTTTTGAGGTTGTTAGATGGAAACAACTGTAAGTGTAATAGTAGTTTACCAGTCTAAAATTATTTTTAAGGAACCAAGTAGAAAGTAAAGTGTACATTAACTAAGCTAGCAGTGTGTGCTAACCTTGCACTGTGTGTGTATGTGTTACCTGAGTTAGGTAGTTGACATTTTTTTACTGTTTTTTTAAGTAAAGGGCTATCGCTGCCTTCACTTTAGAACACAGCAGTGGTAAATAAGGTTACACAGTGCATAGTAGGTTATTATGCACCATGTTAACCTACCTACTTGACAGAATGGAGCACAAACCTTATATGCAGTGTACACTCAGACACTGTGAAAACCTTTCTATTATGTCTATTTCAGTCTTTCTCAGGCTGACAAAGTTAACCTTTAACAAACAGAATGTCAGCTAAACAACGGTTACACAAATAGAACTTGTTGTTTAATAGGTTAAAACTATACAATTTTAAATAATCATATTTATTAAAATATTTCATATGCATCATTAAAAGAATAACCTGTAGTAAAGAAAAATGATGACACAACCTCAAACTGCATGACTTTATTAATATCCCAATGTCACTGATGAAAGTCCTGATGAAAGTGGATGTGGTCTATGTGTTATTGATACTACAGTGTGTTTTGAATGGCATTGACCCACTTAGAGAGGTCTGAATCTTACACGCAAGGACTTCAAATGAATAGAGGACAGTTCACTGGATCAATGAACTGTATGCCCATAAATAAATACTAAGTACATGTGTATGTGTTTAATGATGTTAAATTATGTTAAGTACTGTTGCGTTCTAACATTTGTAAGAGCCTATTTCCATTGGGATCAGCAAGTTGTAAATAAGATGTGTTACTGTTTAATATCAGTAAACAAATACATGCTAACAATTAATTCTTAGATGACACAGTCTTAAATGTCTGCTCCACTGATCCAGTTTGTCACAGCATAACATACAAGCCTTCATTTATCAAACTCTTGTGGGGAGATGATGTGAACCTCTGCAGATCAGACTTGTAAACCTGTCACGCAGCATCAGACGCTGCAGTGATTGGGATTCACATTGACAAATTGAATTCAGCTCAGTCAGATTAATGTATTACACCAGTCCCATGTTTACATATAATTTACATATGACACAGCAGAATTATTAACTTCATATGACACCCAAACCATTTTGGGCAGTAACTAATCCAAAAAAGATTGGAAGATCAGCAGATCATTAGCAGATTATACAGCATCCAAAAGCTGTATCATCTGCCCCAGCTTTTCCAAACCTTTGTTCAAAGATATGCTGATAATGGTCCAAAATGATGTGAAATTATGTATATTTTATATATGGTCAGACCCCCAAACTCCCCTACATGTGCCTAAACCTGTTTCAAACTTAGATATTTGTGGAGCACCCAAGCCTTCTGAAAACATAGGGAAAACAATGGAATATAATATTACATTAGATCACCGTTTTAATCTATCATAATGACGTATTGACGTTTTTCCATCATTGTTCACAATCCAGTCAATTCAGAAACCATTTGGTTAAACACGACCCCTGCACCTGATGTATATTTGTCAAGATTAGGATGTGAAAATAAGCGAAATTTGTGAGTGCTTACTTACCACAGGGATTATATCATCAAGTCCAGTTCAGTTTTAAATCTACAATATATAAGAAGAAGAAAGGCTAGCATCAAGGCGGTAGTATCTTTGTTGGGAGACAGCGAAATGTTTGCGTGCCTCAACTCATCACTTCCTCTTTTGCCTGGAATTTGCTCATGTGTGGTTATGTCTGCTTTCTAGTGTGGGTGTATAGTGACAGCTCAGAGAACAGGCCCTGGGCCTTTCGGTGGATTCCACAGTTGGAGGTTACCGCAGCGAGCAGGCAGGAAGTCAGGGGAGGGTGGAGGGGTTGGAGAACCCTTTACTGCTGTGAAGAGCCAGCAGGCAGAAAAAGAAGAGAGTACAATCAGTTATACTGCAAACGGTGTTTGGAATGACTGCTGAGTCAATCAGGACTCTATTTTAGCTGCTCAGGGGGTCAGACATAAAAAATAAGAATTTTCTGCTTTTGTGGTGGATTTTGCAACTTACTGGCATATTGATTTGTTATTGGGTGATATAGCATCATTACATCCAGCCAATCAAATCATCTTCTTGCAATATTGTTGAGATATATAATTTTTTTCACTTAAATTTGAATTTTTATATACACACAATGCACAGAAAGGTTTTAGATGGTTAAATGTATACCCTGGTGCTAAATGAATTAGATATGAAGGTTTCAAGCATTAACTCCACGATGTGAAGAGTTAACACAAAGTAAGGGTTCAGAACAGGATATAAACAAAGGGACTAGTTACACATGTTTACATCCATATAGGAACATTTTGAGCTGCTGCTCTAACTCACAGACACGTACAAACACTTGCGGCAGATATCTTACAGAGAAAAGAGGGACCAAATAGGGAAGTAATTTCTTACAGTCTGTCAGTTCCTGATTGGAGGATTCGTGTGCCTAGAGGCTGGGGCCAGGCTGTGCACCAACGGAGGGAAGGCTAAGTCTAAACTACAGCCCCTCCCAAACCTTTGTCAGTAAGCACATTCCAGTATAGTATATACAAGCTCTGTGTAATATTAAAACATCATCCACTTTGAGGAAGTTGCAGATTAACAGCTTGCTGACTGCGATTTTCTGATCCAAGCTGGTCCTTGTACAAGCGATATTTCAGATTCGTATATTGTTAATAAAAGTGTTAGACGAGAGAAGTCATCTGTCCACCTTTGAGAAAAAAGAGTCGGGAGGGTTTGTGGATCCTGGGGTAAAAGTTTCCTCCACAATATCCAAAACCAAATTTGAATCAACTTCTACTGTACCACTAGACATGTGGCCATCTATCTATTTTATCAACATTAGGTTGATGTAAAGTGAAAAATTTGAAAAAAGAAACATGGGTTTCATGGGCAGACCCCTGCCAATTCTTTTTTTCCATTGCTTTGTCAGACTACTCCATTGTGGTTGTCTCCTCTCTGTACAACTTGTAGAACAGGTGTTCCCAAACATTATCAGTTCAAGTTGTAGCTCCCTGAAAACCAAAACTATAAAAAAACAGCAGCAATTGCATTTACCATTGACAAGTAATGTTATCTAGCTAGCACTGTTCTCCAACTAACAGATATACCAAACAAACACTTCAACTGCTAACACACAAACACACGACTTACCTTCAACTTTGACAGGCAGGTTAATGTGAGAGAGCTGGCAACATACTGTTCACCAACAACTGACTTAGTTCTCTATCTCTTGAAATCCTCTAGCATTGTTATGTACTATACTCTGCCACTTGGCGACCCAATAAAAACATGTCCATGACCCTAATTGATTCTCGACCCTAAATTTTGGAGACTGTAGAATATGACATGGCCACAACCATCCGCACCTCAGGTCAAGAGAAAACCTACTATTTTTCCATTTCAACAAAAGAACCAACTTTCCGGGTTCCAAATCAATTTATTTTTGGTAGAAATTATTCTCTGAATCATTCAAAATTAGGGGCATGAACTGGAACAGCATGTGTTTCGTGTTGGTGGAAAAGGGGCATCGGAGGACCAGACCTCCTCTGTCTCACACCAGCAATCACATAACATTCACATTCAGGCAGTTCACACATCTGGCTCATTTTCAGATTTGGTCAAACAATAAACAGATTTTGCCAAACATCTAAAATTGCGTGTCCACACTGGGTGTATTGAGTTCGAGTCACATAATATGATGTTTGGAGGAGCAGCTGTTTGCTTTAGCAGGCAGGTGTAACTAATGAAGTGGCTACTGAGTGGCTATTGCACTGGGAAAGACACAACAGCCCACCAGAATGAAACAGAATTACTGTGTTTCACTGGCAAGACAAGTCCATATTATGTCATGAATTAACTAGATAATTAACCCTAATTTGAAGCACAACCTATAGCATCAGAGGTCATATTTGGGATTTCTTGTTCTTGAACTTGTTCAGAGTTGATCAGCATGATGGAAAATGATAAAAACATAAAGGCTCCTGCTTGTAAGTAGACAGGTCAGGGAACCACTGGGTGTAAACACTGAGCGATAAATATTGTTTGGCTCTGGTATAGCTATAAAAATGCAACAGTGAATTGGCCCATATTTTACGATATGAGCACATGCTGTGTACTACATTAAGAAATTAATCCCCTGCAGAAAGAAACATACTGGCCCCCTAAAGTCAAGCCTGACTCATTTAGTCGTAGGTGATGAATTGCTTTGGATATGACAAAACATACAACCTACATATCACTTGTGCAGCGCCTGCAAATGTTATATCACTCTTTATGGCTAATTCAGGCAGAGTAGAGTACGATGAATAAATCATGGCAAGTTGCAGCCGTTTGCATGACTTATTGAATTTAATTTCTTAAGGCTCATGTTGTGACACACTGGTATTTGGCTTGTGTTTGAAATGTATTCAGTCTCGTCTACAGTTCTATTCTCTGATGTTCTGCACTAGCATCTCTCTTCATAATCTCACTTTTGTCTCACCTCTGCTGCTTTTCTGCCGGTTCTGTTAATCTACTGTCACACTGCACAGCTGAATGCTTCATAACTGCTGGTTTTTTACTGACTGCTCACATCAGTTCTGTACAGAGGTGGTAAAAATCCACACATTGTTTCCTCCAGTAGAAGTACAGATACTTGAGTAATAATAGACTGTGGTAAAAGTAGAAGTACTGATTCAACTTGCAGTAAAAGTGTAAAAGTCCAGGCTCTGAAATGTCCTCAAAGTATAAAAGTCATCAGTCGGTCTTTGAAGGACATTTCTAGTGGCTGTTTGTGTGTAAAGTGAACTGAACCTCACATCATATTAATATAATGTGAAGATTATTAAATCATCCTAACATCAAATAAAAAAAAAGAATATTAACTTCATTCCAATGTGGTAAAATGGAAGCTAAACACAGCACACAGACACAGGGGATGATTTCAGGGATTTTATTAGTAATTCAGGTGTAGAAGGTGATGCTGGCTGATGGAGGTGGTGAAATGAAGTTTCCCAGGAAGAGGCGATGAATGAGCTGGTAGCAGAGGAGATGAGGAGGCAGACAGGATGAATGCTGGTGTGTGCTGAGGGCTGAAGAGGTGAATAGTTTGCTCAATAGGCTGGAAGAACCTGGAGCACAAGGAGAGTGCAGTTAGACAAATCACAAAAAAGGAATTCGTACTAGAATTGTTGGCCTTAGAGTGCCTGCTACCACTGTAGTAGGACTGAATCAAAAGCCAGAGTGAGTACTGGTGAGTGGATGAGCTCCAGGAGAGGTGATGAAGGCCACGCCCACACACACACACACAAACACACACACACAGACCAACAGGAGACAGAAGACAGGAGGGAAAACATGGAAAAACAATGCAATCATGGCAAAGCCTCATGAGTGTTTCTCAAAGTCAAGGATCCTTCCTTGTTTGTCACTTCCTTCCTAGGCCAGGGTCCTTCCTACCGATCAATGCATCCATGAATGGAACCATAAATACATTGACAAGGGCAGTAATGAAGGTGAAACAGTATCTGTTCTGCTGCAACATGGAACAAACTTAACTTTACTCCAAATGCAGATTTTTGAATCCAATAAATATATTAATTCTTATTGCACTGACTCACTATTATTTAATTCTGGAGAACTGTACCTTCTTATATTCATTTTAATAATTCTTTAATTTTACTACTCTCTTTTATTATGATTTGATATATTCCTTGCTTTCTTTTTCTCAATATTTATATCTTGTATGATTTTATTTTCCTCTGGATGTTCCATTTATTCATATATAAGCACAGTGATTTGTGTATGAAATGCACCATATAATGTGAACAGACTTGCCTTGTCTTGCCTAATGCGATTGCCGAATGATTATATTTAAATGCATATTACACTGGCGAAGTGACTACTCTTTATTCTTCTTCATTGAGGTTTTATTTGCAGTTGTGATCGGCTCTTTTTTGTTGAGAGGCATTTTTAAAAGAGGGCCAGTGAAATCTGATGATGTAGCTTTATGTAAATGAATTCTTGACTCTGAGAAACACTCCCTGGCACTTCACATAATTCACATGTGATTTTAACATGTTTATACGTTAAATTTCCCACACACGCACACACACATACACACACCTTTTGCATATTAGTTTTATGCCATGATTTATAAGAATGATACTTTGGTGTCCGAGTGCAAGCGAATGCAGCAAAAGGTGATGCCGGTTCTAGGAATTCTAGGAGTGACTTAACACTACTGTCTAACTATGACTGATTTTTTTTCCCCATAAAATAAGAAGCAAACAGACTTGACCGACTGTACCATGGGCTGCGAGAGGACACAAGGCTGGTAACAGACAACGGACTAAAAGGCCCCATCTTTTCACACGGCAACTCCATATTTTCAAGGCTTATGTACAACTATATGCAACCGCCAGGGTTTGGGTTAATCCTGAAAAAGTTCACAAAGGTGATAAAAAAATTACACACATATTTTTCAATATTTAAACCAAACCATGATCTTTTCCCAACCCTAAACAACACACCGCAGGGGCTGGATCTTCAAAAAAAAAAAAGAAAAGGAAAAGGGAAAAAATGTATGCGTTATCGGATCTAATTTTATTATTTAATATTTAGAAAATACTGCAGTAAAACAATTTGAAAATGATCACAGAGGTACTTGGGGAACTGTTGTACAAGAATATTGTGGAGTTTGCTGAAAGATTTTATACATCTGTGTATGTTAAAATGAATGAGATATTGTTATGATTTTAGCATCTAATTATTAAAACTGTTGTAGTGAAAGAACAAGAAAATAGATGAGGCCTATGGATTTAAAAAATAAATAAATACTTGAATATTTGATTATAGATCTGTGAATGTATAAGGTTTATTTGAATGCAGCATTAATGTGCATTGTGTGTCAGAGAGCAGAGGACAGAAACAGGCAGTTCACTGATGGTTAAAATCTGGAATTTCACAAATATAACTGGAGAAGGCAGCTGATTGGAAAATCTAACTGTCTTTACACTATTATCAAGTGTCCTGATTGGTGGCTAAAGCTCGCAGATTGTTGTGTTGGCTAGTTGCTAATAATAAGCTACCTAGCCTTTTGCAGTACTTCAATAAAAATACTACATGTCCAGAATACCAGAACACGTTTCCTCCTCACAGTTTATCAACGTATGAATGTTTTGTGGACAGGATGGGAAGCTTTCGTGGGCTGGATGTGGCCCGCGGGCTGCCAGTTGATGATCACTGGCCTAAACTTAAACTTAACAGTCAGGGATCTGAACTCCAGTCTCTGGTACTAAAGCCCTTAACTTATCCATCATCCACACCAACCTCCCTCCCATTGAGGAAAGGCAAAAGAAGTGATGCTGTCAATGAAAAATGACATTCCTGTGCAACAAAATCAAGCCTCTGATGAAAATAATGGGGGTGGTATTACTCTCCACTCCATCACAAACACATTTTCCTATATATGCACATAAGCCATGGAATGGTAATTAAACATGAAAACATTCACAATCGATGCGCTATCAAAAAAATGCTAGTGACATTGCTTACTGATACATTCAAATACAAATACCTCCATGACTGTAGCCCAGTTTGTCAACATACATGAAACTTTACTGTCTCTGTCGAAACTTGACAAGATATTACGAACCACACGTGGCTCTGGTGTAGCCTTGGACAGCAATACACTGTACAGGATTGTCACCTAGTGGACTGATTGCTGTTAGCAGATACCAGGATGACTTTCACCATTAGATGAGTATTTCTCTAAGCCATTAGGCAGGTCTCCATCCAAATGCATCAAAGTCTAACAGAATTCTCAGAAATTTGGCAAAAAGAAAATGCAAATTTATACACATTTCCATCTGTTGTGCAAATATTGAGAGCTGGTTATTTATCACCATCACGGTTTATTAGAAGTATTACTTCATATAAGGTTTCAAACTTTTCCGCAGTTTGTCAAAGCCTTGGTCATATATGGTGGTGTTTCAGTTTCCTTATTTCAAATGCAGACACAACATTATTATGTTTTTTAAGATTTATTTCTGGGCTTTTCTGCTTTCATTAGATACATCAAGTGGAGAGAGAGAGGAAATAGGGGGAAAGATAGTATGGGAATGACATGCAACAAATGGCCTCAGATCAATCAAGAAATCCAACCTGGGTGACTGCGGTAAGGTCTCAGTCTGCATGGGACGTGCTCTACCATGTGACCCATTGGGGCACCATCTCATTTACCATTTATCCATAAACCTTCTTTTCCACCTCTCCCAAGCATAAAAACGTTCTTTTATGTTTTTTTTCTTTTTTTCTGCATCTCTTCTGGGGTTTTTTTATGAGTAAATTGAGAATGAAAATGCAAGTGCAGATGGAAGCGCCCCTATTTAGGATACCAAATCCAGTGTACTTTTACATCACTTTGGTCAAATGTGGCAGTAACGTATTCAGCCACCAGTGTCAGCTGTAAATATCAAACCTTTTTAAAAACTGGTCATGACTGGTTCTAAAGGCTAAAGACTGGAATCATTACACAGCACAAAACACATGACTTTGTCTGTTGACTGTGAAAACCGACTGAGCTCATCTGAGCTGGCCTGAGCCCCACTCGGTCCAACTGGACCCTCTCAGTCATGATTAAATTACATTCATAATGGTAACGACAGCGAAGTGTGTGCCCGGCATTAGTTGCACGTAAACGTAATTGCTGAGAGAGTGGGTTGCAAGGACTGTGAAAGACTCCCTGTTATTGAGGGGAGGTGGACTATGTACCTTGTGGTAATAGCTCTTTCTCTCCACCATCACCTCTCTTGGAAACACTAACCAGTGCAAGAGCTGTGCCGAGAGACATTTGACTCTCAGAAAAGAAACGGATTATGGCTCATAATTGACACAGGGCAACGGGATTTGGTGGGATTTATTGCCATCTGAGCATGTCCCTGCTCTGATACAACACATGGCTTGACTGTCCAATCCACTGGCAGTCCAACAACATCATCTGCTCCAGAGAGCGGGGGCCTAATACTGCCCATTTGTGGCTTGACAAAATGCTTTTCATTCTTTCCTTTCTTTTTCACACTGGATCTCAAAATAAATGGATGGATGCAGACTGTAATTATTCACAGGAAGGAAAAATAGGAATGCAGGGACATACTGACTTGAGAACTGTAGGTCAAAATGGAAAAAGCAGGGCATTTTAAGAAGCACACGGCTGAGCGAGTGGCTGTCTAAGTGCAGAAATTAGTCGTCTTTTGTGCTGGGCAATTACGCACTTCAGCACGCACTCACAGAAACTTTCAATCTGATTCGTCACCCAGAAGCACGCAAACACGCATGAAGATGAACACAGTGCAGACACAGGTATAAGAGAGAGTCGAGAGCCATGATGCATTCGGGGGCACGTGGCATCATCCAGCCACTTCAGGATCCTTAAGTAGCCGGGAGAGCGAGCCAGAGCCAAGGAGGGGGTCTGTCGAGCCTGATTGACCTTGTCTGCGCTAACAGGTCGAGGAGAATAAATGACAGAAAGGTGATCATCAGTCTGTAAGGCCGTGGCAGATTCAGGAGTGATGGTTTCCCTCCCTGTCCCTCCTTCCCTTTTCTGATCCTGCAGTGAACAGTATCTCCTGGCATTCTCTGTGTCTGCCTCTCTCTCTGTCTCTCTCCGAGGCCCACAATCCGTTAGATTCTCATTCAGCAAAGTCAGACTTTTCTTGGCCGAGCTCTCACCTGCAGGATTGTACATCAGACGCAGCTCATTCGTCTTCCTAAGGCATGGACCCGGTGGGAATGAGGTGCACAGACCACAGGAAGAGATCAAATGGGAGAACTGGACAGGTGTGGAAAAAAATGTAGGGTAGGAGAAGTGGGATCACAGAAAAAAAAAAGATTCAAAAAGGTAGTTTAACTCTTTAAATGGGAAAAAAGCAATGGAAATTTTTAGAACAATTAAAGCTACAAATCATATTGTCTTATAATGCATTTATAAACATTTATTTTGGAAATTGGATATATATTTTTGAGAAGATTGATCACATGACTTGTAACACCAAGGGAGTGTGGGTATTTAAGATGTCTTCTCTGTATATAGGTTTGGAAGTAGTGTGTAGAGTGTGCTCGAAACGTCACTGACTTCAAAATAAACCCTAATATGGGAGCTATCCCAGTGTGTGGATTTTTTCCTGTATCTTTATACGAAATAAATATGCAGTATATGCAATTATTTCAGACTAAAAATATGCTCTACCAAACAATTGAGTTCACCTTTTACAGTAAAGGTAGTGAGCCTAAGCTAATGTCATTAAATGGACTATGTAATGGAATTACATTAAATGTATCATTAATTCATTAACAACAGTGAATGATCAGAAGTTTTTATTTCATACCAAATATTCTCTTCAAATGAAATTAGCATAAAAGGCTAATTGAACCATTCACAGTTTATTTTTAGAATAGAATAACATCACATGTACCATTAACAGTATAGTAGTATTTAAAATAAGTAGTATAGGAAAATAATTATCAGTATTGATTTATTTCATGGCAAATAGTCCATTTTAATCATGTCAGCTTCACTACTTTTACTATAAAATGCTAATTCAGCTGTTTTTATAGAGCATATTAAAAAGCAAAAAATAAAATCTTATAAAATTACTTCATCACATATAGAATGGAATAGCATTAAATGTCTCATTAACAACAATGAATGATCAGAAGTGTTTATTTCATAGTAAACAGTCACTTTTAATGACAGTAGCCTTGCTTTACTACCTTTACCATAAAAGGCTAACTCAACCATTTGGTAGAGCATATTAAACAGTTAAAAAAAACAAAAAAAAAAAATCGTATTTATTCTAACATTATTTCAGCATCAAATAACATTAAATGTATCATTAAGAACAATGAATGATCAGAAGTGTTTTTATTTTGTAACAGTCACTTTGAATGACATTGTCTCTGCTTCACTACCTTTACCATAAAAAGGATAACTCAACTGTTTGGGGCATGTTTTTAGAAGATGATTTGACCTTTATTAGACTGTTGTTGTATGAAATCACATAATTCTGTTCAGTAAGACCTCTGAAACTATAACATTTCAAAAAAATATAGTGACTCAAAATGTGCTCTACAAAATGGCTGAGCCAGATAAAGGGCTCAAAATGACAATAATCCGTCCGCTGAGATCAATAGGACTGGCTTAAACATCACTGAGTCATTTCTGACTTTTAGAATTCGCTTTTGGCCTCCGCTCTAACAAAAACAAAAGGACACGTGTGTGCCAAGGGGACTATTATTTTGCAAAATAGCACTTTCAGAGCTCTCAGAGACGACCAATGATTTTATGAATGTTCCCCAGAATAGACAGATAAAATTATAGTTTGATTTAAGTATAACCTGGCTTTTATTCTTCATTGCTTTGGCCAAACAAGTAGAGCAATATTGAGACATATCAGGTTATAAGGGCACTGACTGCGAGGCATTCAAAAACACTACAAAAGAAGAAAAAACAGGAATTTGGAGCTAGTCTGTGTCATGTACTTGGCAGAGCAGGGCGATGCTGATCCTTCCTGAGGCTCCAAGATAATGTCTCTGTGTGAACCCGCCCTTCGGCACATGAACGACACAAATATCAGATGAGTGGTGACAATTCATTGGTCAGTTACAGTAGATGAGCAATGGTAAAACAAAACAAGAAACCTGGCCTTCCTTTTTATGGACCAAAATGTATAGCAAACTACAGCAAAATGCAGTTAATTCTACCAGTTTAACTATATATAGTTCAGTACCCTCCAAAAGTCCACACTTTCTTTCCTCCAGTACAAGTACAGATACCTGTGTAAAAACAGACTAAAAGTAGAAATACTGATTCAACTTGTTTACTGCAGTAAAGGTGAAAAAGTACAGTAAGTAAGTCGTCTTGTTGCATCGTTTCATCTTGTTGAATAAGAACTCAGATTGTAGGAAATGAACAAAATAAGCAGAAAATCAGAGACTACAGGGGAATTTATGTCTTTTACATCAGTCTCATTTTTCACGTTCTTTTCATCGTATGTGTTGTTAAGCTTTTCACGTCATGTTCACTGTTTTATTTTCGTCTGATGTTTGTTGTGTGCCTTATCAAAGATGGATTCACCAAGGGATCATCTTTTCTATGTTCCATCCATTTATGTTGAAATCAGTCTTCGAGTTGTGAAGGTGCACAATGGTGCAAAATATAAATAATCTCAAAATCCCCTCAAATGCATTAAAACTAAAGTAACAAGGTATATAAGGAGTGGAAAGTTCAGACATTTGTGTTAAAATGTAGGGAGTAGATATGTACTTCTGTTACTTCCCACCTCTGCTTCCAAGTGAACAACAGTTAACAGTATGCCATCAGCACTTTAAGCACTGGTGTGCCTATTTGAATCCCATCAAAATTAAGTTGTGTAACAGTTCCACTAAGTATTGATAGGCCGATAGTGATATCTTAACCCTGGTACTCCATCCATCCCCTGTAGTATCTGTCTAATGGCCAAAGTCATTGAAAGTAAAGAAGAACAATAGTTTCCCAGTGAGATGATGTACTGTAACTCATATTGCTAACAGTCATAAAAGTGACAGACAGAGTGGAGGCAGCCCTTTATTGCTCTCTGAAAGCCCAGCCTTTAATAAACTCAGTGAATTTGCATTATAGAGGCACAATTAAGGCCAGTGCAAGAGTGGATTGAGATGTATTATCCATCAGTCTGCGGGGGAGCCACTTGTCGTAACGACATAAAAATATAACAGTAATTACAAATGAAGGCAGTAGCACGGAAATAAATCAATCAAGCTGTCCTTGTTTTAAGATGCAGGGCTGTTTGTCGATGTGTCGCCTGTTAGGGAGGATGGTGCTCCTGCAGGACACATCCATCAGCTCAGACACCACAGAACCTGTGATGACGGTAAACAAAGCATCGCACAGTAACAAGAGAAGTGTCAGGAGTACTGAGAGACACTGTGACATGCAAACAAATCAAATATGGCTTCCATGGGAATAACGCTACAGCAGGTAAAACGCACATACATATACATGTTCACAAAACAAAACTCGAGGCCGGTCTTGTGACTCTGGGGCTTTAACCACCAGTCCCAGAGTCCCGGTGCCACAGAGCGGAACAGAAACCTGCACAGCAATGGAGGTCACCCCTGTGAAATGTGATGTAACATATTGTAAGTCTTATTGTCAAGGCCCAAAGTGTGTTCTATAGCACTTTAAAGGAGCTATTTGTAATCTTTCTACTTTAAAATATATGACCTAAAATTATCACTATAGTGTTTATGTTTGTAGAAAATACCGAGTTCTGACAAATGTAACTATGTTACAATTTTATAAAGAGCCTCAGCAACTGCATACGAGTCAAGTACTGTATGCAGGACCAAGGAGAGATGACGGTTCAAGGTTTACTTTCTTTCCAATGAACAAAAGAACAGATGGAAGCAGAAGCAAAGCTGATGCTGAGACTGGGGTGGAACAGTGGTGCAGCGGTTAGCACTGCACAGATCAAGATGGTTCTGGTTTTGAGCAGGGGATGTGTCTCTCAGAGTCCTCAGGTTTCCCAACCAAAAGACATCAATAAGCCAGTACCCTGGTCAAGGTCAAGGGTCAAGATCTAGAGTTGGTCCCTGGGCACCGCTCAGTGGCAATGCTTAAAAACTACAGCAAAAAATCCTCTGTATAAGAGTAAAATAATGCATCTAGCAGTGGAAATTCAGAGAGTCACGCAAAGAGTCCAAATCTCATGCTGACCTTAGACCTCAGAGAGTGTGAGGGCAGGTGTGTCTGATTAGTCAAGGCTAGGCCACGCCCCTCCCAGGGCTTGGTATATCTATATATATTGATAGATCTATTGACTAGTTGCGAGGAACCTGCCAGGTACAATGAGGTCGCTGTCACCTCATGACTGTTCATTCTTCTGAGTGTGAGATCCCACAACACCTTGGAATTTCATCAAATTTCAAACACAAATGTGTATAATAGATCCTCTTTACCATTTCAGTGTTGGCTATACTGACTCTAAAAGCGTCTTCAGTTGTCCATTGCATATTACAAGCATATAGCAAGACCATTTAAGGGTGAAAATTAGGAAGTAGATTACAAGTGATAACTTTCATACTCTACCTGCCGATTCCATCTCTGACCTTCTGGCTCCTCACTCAACCTCTGGACCACTCCGTTCCTCAAATATTTCTCTCCTATCCCTTCCCCGCTCTAACTACTTTACATACGGTGATTGCCTTCGCTGTTTTCACTCCAACCCTCTGGAACAGTCTTCTTCAATCTGTCGGATACACCAAGAATCTGGACTGTTTTCAGTAGCTTTTAAAAACTCATCTTTATCTTTAGTGTTTTTGTTGTTCAACAATGTGCAGTGTGTGTGTATGTATGAGTTCATATGTGTGTGTGTGTGTGTGTCCATTGGTGTGTATGTTTTGTCCTTGTGTGTTGTAATTCTTATTGTGTACGTCTCTCTGTATGCTGAAATGTTTGCCTGATTGTTTATTCATTCACTTTTGTTTCTCTCTCCCTTTTATGTGTGTGCAGCACTTTGTAACCATGTGCTTTAAAAAGTGCTATACAAATAAAGTTTTCCTTCACTTTAAAGCTCGTCTTTTCCCATAAATAGCAGGTAAAAAGTGTGCAGTTAGTATTTTTTTCAAGATACTCCTTACCAGAGCAAAAATCTCTAATATTAAGGGAGTACACAAACTATGAACCATATTGCTTGCTGAAAAATTCAATTATGAGAAGAACTTTTTTGTGGTGTGAAACAGCTCAGCAGCTCACTTTTTTATGCCTTCAGTGGCCTACAAAAATATTCTCTGATGTATATTTCACAAAGAGCAGTATTTAAAATGTTACACAAAACGGTCAGATCTTTATCACAAAATTGAATTTGCGGCTCACTCTGTCAGATGGAATGTGTTGTGACAGCAGTGAACCTGCAGTTGCTAAAGTGTGGGCTTCTCCTTATGCAGCAGAAAAACACTGAAAGCTTTGAAACCATCTTTCTGTCCTTCTGTGTTTGCTGCTTTCAAACAGTTTTTCTTTTTTTTTTGTTTTTGCTGAGAATGTGCTTACCGTCCCGGCTTCCTCATTTGCCTTTACAGTGTGCATTGACATATTCCTCACACTGTGCTCACTTTGCATTCTCTCTTCGATATGCCACACCATTAAGCCTAGGTTAGATAGTGCTGTAAAACGCTCTCATGCTTTAATACTGGAGATAAAAGAGCTGGAATATAAAAGACGTTTCATGAAGGTACTTAGAGTGGCAATCTGGGACTCACTGTGTCTGATGGTACTTTTATTAAATTCTATTCACTTCCTCAGTATGGCTTCATCAGCAGGTGTGGCGATATCCTGCCAGAGGAAAATGTAGATTTTATTATCTCAAAAAGTGACCAGTGTTTACTCAAATACATACAATACTGAGGCTCGTAATCTGATATTGCTGTGTTGGTGTTACAACATAATTACACTGCTCCAGGTCCATCATTGCACCTGCACCTGCAATAACGTTGTTGTGATGTTGCAGCTTTGTGTGTCATAGTTTTATCATATGAAGGACCATAGACTGTATGTGAAGATGGACGTGGGGGTGCAGGATTTGCTGTGTAAGGTCCGCCCACCGTGGTCCAGAATGTCTAATGGATTCTGGATCACAGGTAAGTGCAGCTCTCAATCATCAGTTTGTATTGACAACAAATTAGAAAGATGACGATTTGTCCCATTAACTAACATTGAGGGAGTGGGATTTCTTGACCCATACTACAGCCAGCCACCAGGGGGAGATCAAGATGTTTTGGCTTCACTTTTGAGGAGCTGTCACTAGGCAGGTTTCAATCCAAATGTATTGCAAAATTTAACAGAATTTTCAGAAAATCAGCAAAACAAAAGACAAATTTATGCACGTTTCCATCCACCACTGTTATGCAAATATAGAGCTGATTTTTTTTCATCATGGTTTAAAAGTTTGCCTTTTGGATGTAATGTTTCATACAACCTGAGGTGTTGATTGAGGAGCTGAGAGATGCTGTTGATACTCCTACATACTGTACCATTTGGTGAGATGTACGAGTCTGAGAAACTGCATTTTGTACCCGACACACATCACAACAACATGATCGGTCAGTTTTAACGATGGTCCCGGAGCCATGTAACAATGATGTAAAGAACACAAATGACAATGCCAACCTATTGGATCGTGCTGCTCAGGCTGCCAACCTGACACGTTAGCTATAAAACAGCCTGTCTTCGTGCCGCTTCCTCGAGGATTTCAGTGTCTTTGCAAATGCGTCTGAACTGCTTCTCCAACACTTGTCTGACCCAATTTAAATGACGTGTGGAGAGGAGAGAGTAGGGGGCATTTAAATGCAGGAGATGACAACATGTTCGCCCCCACATGTATAGACTATGTGACCCCCCCCCCGTCCTCTCTTCCTACTCGTCTCTTCTTCACACTCTCTTTTTTGTTCACTTTTCTTCCCTCTCAGTCTCTGTCTCTCTCCCCGCTCTGTCTGTCTTTTCCTCTGGTTGTTACATTAGCATAATGCAGCCTTTGCCTGCCAGTGAAGGGGAGCGTATCCGGCCCACACTTCCCTCACTCTTTACTGTGCCAGCCACGGCTGTATATACAGGCGATGGCGGCAACCCTCGCTCCTCACATATGGAACGGCGTTGACAGGATTATAATTAATGGAAAACAGGGGACCCACGGTGAACTCGCAACAAGTTAACTTTGTAAAGCAGCGTTTGGAAACAAATCCCACACAGTCCAGTAATGTTTGGTTTAAGTGCCCGTAACACAAAGTGCCTCATTTGCATCAGCTCCAGGAGTGTGTTAGCTAACATGTCATGATACTAAGACAGACTGCAAGGCATAAAAACACTAAACACTGACAGTCTGTCAGCTTGAAATTAGAGGACTTTATCTCAGTCAAGTGCAGCTCTGAGATACTGAGCATGGAAGATTTCTCATTTCACCTCGCAAAATCATTATATACTTAAAACATCTCACCCCAAAAGGTTATTTAAATATAACACCATGTGTATAGAGATGATGATGAATATGGATGACTCACATTAGATAAAGAACAAGAGATGGAATGTTTCAAGCTCTGAATAAACTATGTTAAAAAACCAAAACATTATTCAAACATACATTTTATCACAATTTTGACTTTCAAATGTAATCTTAATTTTATGCGGTGCTTTTAGAGTGTATGCTTTGATTTAGCAAATGCTCCCTATTTATAGGGTAACTGTCTTATCATTAACAGGTGCTCATGAATGAACTACAGTTAAACTGTTGCAGCATCGTTATACTTTGATTCTATTCATATTTATCTTGATATCTGGAAATTCTATTCATTTACATTACATTTAACTCATGCATATAAGTTGTGTAGTCACACTGAATAAAATAAAGATCAAACAAAGGTCAAACAAATGTTTTGCGTTTGGTTTTGCACTTTCTGTTGTTACATTATCTTCTGAATTTCCTGTTTTTGCTGACCAAGCACTGTGTAAACATTTGTTTTTAAAGGTGTGAAATTAATATAAAAATGAAAATAAAGTTATCATTATTACAAAAGCTGATCTAGCTAAAACATAGTATATGTATTTGATAAAAAAAATCTAATCTGTCTTTTAAATCCCAGAAATTACTTTGGAAAACTGGTGACAGGAAGTAACATTTTTCCACAAGCGTGGAATGGTTTCCAGTCCGAATCGGGTGGTGACAAAACCAACTCAAACTAAAGAGTATAGAAGCAAAGAGGTGAAATACTGGTGTGTTGGATTTCAGTCCAAAGGAGGTGTAGGACACTGAACGAAAAATAGAAAAGATGAAACTGTGATGCTTTTTCAGAACCACTTTCAGTCCAAAATGGTGAAGTAGCTGTGTTGCTGTGTGATTCTGTTGCAGTGGAAGAATATATTGACTTTCAGTTCTCTTCCTAAACAGCAACACTTATTGTCATGTTGGACTAAGATCAGAAAGACACTACAGTGACTCACTACTCACTCCAGTTACAACATGGTAAAACAAAACAGGACAGAGTGGGCTTAGCTGGTTAGCATGCTAATGGCTGTAGATATCTCTGCAATACAATGCATCTTTGACACGGTGTCAAAACTGTTTAAAATACAAATATTACAATTTGCTCCCTTTGAGAGGTTTTCCAGCTGTAGTATTAGATTAATCACCATCAGCGTTTAGAGTTTTGTCCAGCTGGAGTTATACTCACACAAGAGGTTAAGGCATAGGTTACAGCATACTGCTATAGCATTTTCTGCACTGACATTAGACCTTCTCAATGTGCACCAAATTTAACAGAATTAAAGCTGATACCACCAACACATTTATTAGAAATACTGACAGATTTTTCAGCAGGTCTTTAAAGTCAGCAAAATTTGAATAACTGTTCACCCAAAAAGAATAACATTATAAACAGACTACATTTTGACATTCCTCATCACTTGGAGTTAAAATTCTCTTTGCTACAAAGGTGCCAGAGGTGGTAAAAGTCCACACATTGTTTCCTCCAGCACAAGTACAGATACTTGAGTTAAAAAAACAGACTGTGGTAAAAGTAGAAGTACTGATTCAATTTCTTTACTGCAGTAAAAGTACAAAAGTCTAGATTATGAAATGTCCTCAAAGTATAAAAGTCAAAAGTAGACCTTTCAAAAACATTTCTGTTTGTGCGCAAAGAGAACTGAAGTCATAACAGAATGTGAAGACCATTCAGACACGTGATATGCAGCTCAACTAGAAGCCTAGCATAGTCGTTTCACATTAAACCAAAGATAAGTTAAACACCAAGCAACTGATTGATCATATAGCCAAAAACATTCTCTCTCTGAACACGGTGCATGCTCGCAATCACAGCACTTTTGAGATCTTCCATACAAACGACACCTCTACTGAACACAGACTCCCACAGCACCTTCAACACCTCCAGTGAGGCACCGTCAAGCTGGGATGAAGGAAGAGGGGGAAGAAGACGGGGAGGAGAGGGACAAAAGACCAGACCTTCTCAGGTGTGTGTCCACCATAAAGCCTGGCCTCACAGTCTCCCCGTTCACTTTTCCACCTGTGTGGTGTCTGTGTCATTGCAAACACAAAGGCAAATGTTGCCAAGAGATTGCAGGCCGGAATGATGATTCTCTGGAAACCTCTGACAGTGAGGGATTTCTCCATCTCCCTGGCTATTATCATCTTCTCTGGGATTGTGAAAGTGTGTGACAGAGGGGACTACTGGACAAAGGAATGGCCATATACCTTCAGATTTCCTGCCAGTGTGTTAACATGTGATTGCTTTGAATCCATATTGCATTTGAGCGACCCAGAAGAAGAAGAGGCCAACAACCACAAGAACACCACAGAGTATGACAGACTGTTCCAGATCAAGCCCCTGTAACACAGAGATTGACAACGTCTGCAAATACACTTCCAAACGTGTAGATGAGAGGATGGCAGCATCTAGGGTTCATAAAAATATGAGGCAATACATGAAGACAAAGCCCACAAAGGGGATTAATCTTTTCTTTTACACTCTCAGTGAACTCAGTGAATATAAGGTAAATTATGATTTGTTGGGTACTTACCAATCTGTAGGTAGATACTACTAGTAATAGAAACTACAGATGGAGTACTAAGAAAAACCACCATTACCCATCAACCTTAGATAACTATAATTGTAACTTGAATTGATGGGTAACAGAGGAGGTGCTTCTAACAACTGGTTGCTTACTTTCCCAAGAAGTACATAAATATTTCTAGTTATTAACAACCTAAACTGGTCTCATCTACACTACATTTAGTTGAGTTTTTCTTAGTACCCAACAAAAGACTATAATTTACCATATAATTACTGGGGAAGAACTTGGGGTAACCCTTCCTCCCGCAGTCCCCTAATCACTAAGTGGAGATACAACATATTTGTGCTGGCAGCTTCTGCAATGGCATGCATGTGGAGTTTTCTATGAAGGGAAGAGTGGGCAAATTCCAGGCCAGGGTTTGAACTACAGTCCATAGTGGACCCGATGGCGTCCCCTCTCCTCGGTCGACAATTTCTACAATTTCCAGCCCAGCCCTCTTTGAAGAATTGGCCACGCAAAACACAGGTGCATGTGGTGCAATGACAAAAAACATATTGATAATTACTCGGCCAATCCCACTGCCTCCTCCCCATAAATATTTGACACTGCCAGAAATGATCTTTTTACTTTAATAGAAACTGAATCAAAGTAATGAATCAATAACCCAGAAACTAAACATCACAGCAATTCTGGGGGAGAAACCCAATATTGGCTAACCGCCACTATCGAATCGAATCAAGTGCTGCCAATAGTGATAGTTTGTAAAACTTCTATCAGCTGATGAATCATCAAGCGTTGGGTGGACAGACTGTGAAGAGGAGAGTGGAAGAAGCTGGTGGAAGAGGCCAAGAATGTGACCATTCCCATTTCTGTTTTGGAATACAATGGCAGCATGGGTGGATCTGTCTGCTGCTTTGACTGGCTATTACATCGTGCACCAAAAAACTATGAAATGGTACAACTTCTTTTATCTTTATATCAACTTCTTGGAAACAATCTGACATTGCTGTCATCTTTCTTCTCTTCAAGGAACTGTACAAAAAGAACAACAATCCCACCGTGAAGAGGCCAATCACTCTGAAGTGTTTCAGGGAGAGGCTTGCTGCAGAAATGCTGGAAGCATCCTCCTGCATACCTGCGTACTATGGGACATGATGCAACAGATGCCAGGATGCTGGCATCAAAAGGGTGAAGACTCCTGTGTACTGTGTGAGGTCCCTGTCTTGTGTTACATCTTTACGTTATTTTCACTTTGTTGCATGTTTTGCGTCATTTATGTCTTCTCGAAGAAGACATCCGATTGAACTCATTTTGTTTATTTTGATTTAGGTAAATTAAAGCAATTCAAATGTTTGTCACGTGTGATATTCACCAAAGGATTCACCAAGGGACTGTCTTTATTGTGTTATTGTTCCATCCATTTTGGTTGAAATCAGTCTTGATGTAAAGAAGGCGCACAATGATGCAAAACGAAAATAATTCCCCCAAATGTATTAAAACTAACGTAACAAACCTGGAGGCGTACACATATTTGACATTAAAATGTATTGAGTAAAAGGAAAAAGTTTTCAGAAAAACAAATTACCAGATATCTGGAAACTCCGAAGTACAGTAACAAGTATTTGTACTTCGATACTTCCTACCTGCAAATGCTACTAGTCTACATGATGTAAAGAAGCCTAAAAATGTGTACAGAGTGGTTGGTCACAGTCGCTGCACCCTGAGAAGACTGCTAACATGTTTAAAAGGGCAGAAGGGTTTCCTTGCATCTCCGAGGCTGTTTAATCAATAGAGCATGTATTCCAGAGAGAAGGGCATTTTCTGCCTGGCTAAGGTGGAAATGGCCAGAGAATTAACATGTTTAAAATCCTGAGTCAGACCTCAGCCGTGAGGTCAGTGCGACTAACAAGATTATCATGCTTGACTTGAGTAGCAGCTGAGCACTAATATTGTTGTGACATTCTGCATAAAAGATCTGACCACAATTTCACACAAGTCAAGGTGACTGTCCCCAGCAAGTTCAACCAGGAGCTAAATATGCACTCGTGTCATTCATTTGTGTAGAGAATATGTGGAAAAAATATTTAATTAGTAGCTTATAAGCGTGACTCACACAAGTAATGAAGATGATAACTAAAATGTGTTTACCTTAATATTTTTTTCTTGAATGTGTTGCACCCTGAATGTGATAAATGGATGTATATTTATAAATAAAATGAAGTTAACCAGACAAAACAGGAAACATGTTGTATTCATAGTGTCTACAAGTAAATACAAGTCATGCACAAGTCATACAAGTGTGCTGAGTATTTCTTATTTGTGGTTGTAAAATAGAAAAGTGATTGTATGGAAACATTGGCCTGTCACATAGCTGAAATTACCTTCACATATTCATTTCAATACACAGTAACACTTGTTGGAAGCACTGTTGTATATACCCACACTGTTAATCGGTTTGTTAAGTTGTGACGTCATGTACTGTTTCCGGGTACACTCATGTTCACTACTCTGTATTCAATCTGCTGCAGTACCATTTCCCTGAGTCCATAAAACACATCCACTTTTCATTCTACTGCTTTCCATATGATGATAAAGACATCTTCAGTCAAAAATACCTTTGGTGAAGCGATGCACTACTGTAAACGGACCAGGAGCTTAAACAGTATTGTAGACAATTTTTAAAAAACAATGTCAGTTTAATTGTACACTGTATTCAGATTATTTTCATCATTTTATTCAGTAGTAATTCTGCTTTGTCCATCTCCTGAATGTGTCCCTGTGGACAGCAATCGGGAAAATGACACTAATCACTGTATTTGAACTTGTACTTGTGAACTCTAACTAATACCTCACTAAAGAAAGAAGTTATAATAAACAAGCATGCAGGCTCCACCATTGTTGACTGTTTGGACCCAGAAATTTGTTAAATATTAAATATTAAAAAATACAGCACATCTCATTTTTTGCAATGTGCCAATATTTTACCATAAACTGAGAAGCTTAAATGAAGCTTATTTCTGAACAACGTTAGCCATTGAAACTGCTAACAATATTTTGCTGGTTAACTAGCACACAGGCAATTCAGCTACAACTGGCATAATCACTAACTTACCTCTGATATCAGTCATATCCGGCTGCTGTGTCCTTTCAGTAATACAGCTCTGGGTTCACAGGATCCCTCCTCATCTTTGGTTTGTGGTCCAGCCCATCATTGTCTGCTCTACTTCCCGGTTACCACTTGGAGCCATTCCCACCTTAACCTCACTCTTGATTTCAAAATGGCAGCCATATGAAATAACCCTATCAAAGACTAGAAGCAATGAGGTGAAACTCTTGAAACTCTTGAACTCTCTGAAACACTTTGCATTGAAAGCTGTTGTCAAAAAAAGCACCAGAGGTGTAGCTCTGTTGATACACACTGATGCTGCCGTTGAATGAAAAATTATGTTTTACTTCTTGTCAATATAAATTACTTGACATTAGCAAAGATTCTAGAAACAGAGATTAGAGGAAAAAGACAAAACTGTGGTGGTTTTTAAGAACCACTTTTAGTTCATAATGGAAAAGTAGCTCTGTTGTTGGACAATTCTTTGCAGTGGAACAATATATTGGCTTTCCGTTCTTGGCAAGCTAAGTTCTTTGATAGAGGGTATGTGTTGAGGTCACTCAGACTGAGTGACAAAACATACAGCAACATGAATGTATTTAGTAGAAACACTATGAAACCAGAAGAAAAACATGCAAACATTATCTGATTAGCGTCAATGAAGGCAGTTGGACCTGACAGTGATCCTTACAATTTACCAAAGAGCCAGTGATCCATGGACTCTTACATATGATAGGAATTGGGTTTTCTGACATTTATATGTAGGCTACATGATTTCAACACCAGGAAATATAAAGCAAACCCTAAAATCACACAAGCCTTGACACTTGGTTGTACTTTTTTCCACATTAACCAAATTGTTCGAATACATAAAATACATAACCTACACCACTACACTTTATATATATTATGTTTGGTCTCTGGTCTTTCTTTTGGTATTTGTTTTGTTTTCTTTTACATAATTTTTGTGTTGTGATGCCATTTTTGTCTTTCACGTCGGTTTCAACTCTTATGCATACACCAAGGAATGTTTTGTTTTTTTTTCTACGTGTTACTGTTCCATCCAAGGTGGAAATCAGTCTTGATATTGTGAAAAAGCCTGTTCTGAAAATGTAACGAGTAGAAATGTATTATTTGAGTTAAAGTGTGGGGAGTAAAAGTAAAGTGTTGTCAGAAAAACAAACACTCAAGTAAAGCACAGATACCTGCAAACTCAGGTGCTGTATATCATTAAGGCTGTTGTGTAAAAGTTATCTTTATACATTGTCTCCTGAAGTTGCCCACATCAGAACAAAATCTGACCTCTTTATTTTAATGATAGCCTTGGTTACTGCAGGCAAAAACATATTACTGTGTCTCTAATGCTCATCTCTTCCATGCATTGTGCCCTTGATCATCAGATAAAAGCACCACCATTAGGTTGTGGGACGTGTTCTCTGATCACAGAGCCTTGTAATGAATTCAGAAAAGGAGGAAGGGCTCCAAACTAATGTCAAGCTATTGCCTTAAAGGCACACCAACTGGGAACCAGTGAGCTTAGCTAATTGAAGTTGGGCTTTGTTCTGCATGGTGCCCACTGAAAAACAAACTTGAGTTGAAAATAGTTACTGAAGTTGACTGCGGGAAGACAGCAAGTAGTGAGTTTGGTCAAACTTGTTCCAGTCATATGCTGTGTTGTGGAGAGGGACGGGGAGGGGAGATGTCGTCGTCTGCTCTTGGGGGAGTTAATTTAGCATTGAGCTTGAAGAAGGCTGGGGTTGGAGCTGTATCTCCAGTGAAAAAAAATACAAATAATTTTTTTCTTAGATTCCCAAAACTCTCACAAAAGCAACATATCTTGATAATGGCTGTGATGATTTAGAAACACAATATTTGATTCATGTCCAAGCCTTGGAAAACAGTCACTGTTTACCATGTGTTTACTGTGATGAATTCTGCTTCCTCAATAATCCCCAGTCTAGAATCACCAATTAGCCAAGCTTAGTTTGGCAGTGCACTGTGCTTGTGTACAGAGTGTACACAGCCAGGGAGGGGAAACTTTGACAGAAAAAAGACAACATGTTATTTACTCTGTCGACAGACCCAGAATTCTCCCGCGCTCACAACACACAGAGAGCGGGAGGCTTCGTCTGGCTGACAGCTGGGCTCTGAAACCCTCTTTCTCTTTCCCCCTCCAAAACTTTCCAGGAGCAAGTGGATCTGCCATTTGGCATGACAGCACAAGGACAGGATATAGTGAAATTCAGCTGTGAGAATTTGGGAGAATTACCTGCAGCACAGAGTTAGAAGCCTAAAAGCCTAAAGCCCAAAGAAGCTGCAGTGTTTGTTCAAAGCAAATTACACTACTATTACAGTATTGTTTTCTTTTCACTTCTTCCTAGTAGGGAAAAACATGAAGTCCAGCAAAACAGAATATACAATCACAGAAAATGTAGGTACAACACCAAGCCTTCTAACAGGAAGAAGGAGGGCATGACATAGTTAACAGCCCTTCACATAATCCAGTAACCTGTCGAAAAAGTTGGTGATAGAAAGCATTAGTGGAGTGTGAATACCTGCTGCAGATCTAATTACAACCTTCCATTCCTCTTCGTTCTTATCTTGTGGTCAAAATTAATCATTTAAATTCATTGTGCTGTTGGAGGAAAGCTCAATGGGTGCCTTAATGGAAAGTTCCAGCTCTGAATAGAGATCCAGAACTGTGATATTTCTTTATGATATGTGTTTAAGGGTGTTTTCACACCTACAGCCTTTAGTTCATTTGAATCAAACCCTAGTGCGTTTTCCCCCTTGGTGCGATCATTTGGTCAGGTGTTAACACAGTAATCACACTTTAGTGTGACCAAATCAGCTGCACCAAAAGCACAATCTTGGTCTGGTCCCAGTCAGACTCTGGAGCAGTTTGCTTATATTGGGAATGTGATCTGACCTCGGTCTAACCCAAGCACCTGGTGTACTCCTTCTTAACTGTTATTGAGTTTCTTCATTATTTGTTTTTGTGTTCAAGTGGAACTTGCCTTGGCCAACTTTACAAGTTCAGCATACAGCTTACTTGTTCTTGTGCTGATTTTGAACTTTTTTTGAAACTCAGTAGATGACCATATCGCCACCAAGCACTGGGTTTCATCGGCAGACTTCTCCATTGGAGCTGTCTTGTCCTTCATCTCTTTCCAATGTGTAGAAAACGATATGCCCACAACAGGTTGCACTGCAGATAAAAGGAAAATGATGATCTAACTATAAAGGGCACAAATCTTACATATTGAACCTTTAAATAAATAGCAATATACCCTCTTCGACCAGCAAATCTGTGGCCTATGCTGTTTTGGGAGTCATTACTCATTTTTCTGTTGTTGAGGTATGAGAACCTTTTCCTCCACATGATGTAATTTAGTGGCATCCTGGTACAGTTTGTTTCTTTTTAAAAAATGACAAGATATCTTATTTTGGACCACAAGGTTGAATGAAGTAACCAAACAAAAAGAAAAAACAGAATGTTTCTTTCTTGTAGTTAATTGGTTGTTTTTTTGCCTCTTTTCAAAGCTACATCCTATGAACACTCTTTTCTTTACATGCTCTGCTGCACTCCTATTCAGTATCATGAACAAAAAAAGGATGACTCACAGGACTGCTATGAAATAGTGGAATGCGAATTGGAGCTTCCATTATAATGTAACAAGCTTGATGTTTTTTTCTGAGGGTACAAGGCTTTGTGAGGTCAGAATCAGGACAGTTGCCAACTTCAAAACCTTATCTGAATAGATTGCACTGTCACAGACTTGGAGAAACCTTCCTGGGAGAAGCGACTGTACCTTTGAACCCAATGCTTCATAAAAACGCTTCTGTGAAATAGTGAAAGACCCGGGTCAGCCGTCTCATTGTCTCTGTTTGAAGCTTGGACTGAGACCTTTCTCCTGCAAAGTATGACAAATTGCTTCTGCTTTGGCGAGACGAGCAAACAGAGCAGTGGCTCTGTGATTAAATATGGGTGTCTGGTATCCTCTGTCTGAGCAAATATGGACATGTCCCGATCCATGTCCTTTATTAATATAAAAAAATATCACACTGCAGTCAGATATGGAAGGAATAAAGCAAATATATATATATATATATATATATATATATAAACCAGAGCCAGCAGAGTGTTCGATGTACACATCTAGTTATTTAGAAGTTAATTTATTGAAAGCTTTGCCTGATTCCATAAAATATTATCTTGAGCTGGAACAGATGGAGGGAAAAAGCTAAGTTAAAGGCAGATAAAGGCTAAGTTATTCTGCACAGTGCTGCTTTCACATAGGTTTTTAACCAGCATTCATTATGTATATTTGATGGGCACAATGCACATTCATCAATGCTCTGTTGCAGAGGCTGAATAAACATCACAAAGAGTGATTCATTTGTTCCCAAGAGAAGAATAAAACAAAAAATAGCGTGGGCTTTTTAAAGCAGTACTGAACAACAAAAGAATAACAGAGCAATAACAGTATTGGTGTTTTTATTGCATTTATGTTTGAAAAGGTCAATTTCACATGAAGAAAGGGCACGTAGATGTGATTTTGTGCAGAGCCACATGTATAAAGTACTGTGTGAGAATGGAAACTTGGTTAATAAGTAAAATCAGTGAATCTATTGCAACTTTACACACAAATTCTGTTTCGATATGGGACTAAATTGCAACTCCATTTAAGTTTTTGTAAGTAGTGTAATCAGTACCAGACTGTGTTCTGATGAGATGTGGGTCCCTACAATGCAGAAACAGCCCTAATAGTTTCACATGCATTGGCACACGGTCTGCTTACTGTACCTGTACCCCCTGTACAGCCAAAAACATAAGGAGACTGTGCATTTGCTGTCCTTGGACCAAGGCTGTGGGACAGTCTGCCACTGGGGATCAGGTCAGCAAACACTGTGTTTTCAATTTGTTTTTGTAGTTTACTCTGTATGCTGGTGATCTGTTGTTGTTTGTGTTTTTCTCTTGTAAAGCATTTTGTAACTCAGGACAGGTGCTATATAAATAAACTTTGACTTACTTTTTTATTAAATATATCAAGGAAGTAGCCATGAAGTCAGTACTGGGAGTGGGCCAACTTTGCCAGAAAAAATCCAAGTTTCAATGAAATGAGTCTTCACCAACATTACAACAGTACGATACATTTCTTTAACATCAGCTGCAAAGTTTCTGCTAACCTCCATAACCCTACCACAGCTCCTGTGTTAAATGAACCTGCTGCCAGTCACATTCAATGACTTATGCACCGCTAACCTGACCGTGCAGACACAAACAAAGGATGAGTGGGAACAAAACAAAGGTTGAATGATATAATATGTAGAGGAAAATATTCACTACATTCATCTGGTGGCTTTAAATGCTACTTATTTTTTAGATTTGGACAACTAGTCACAGTAAAATAGTGCATCCTTCCATTCTATCACCTTTCCTAGGTAATGACTATGATGGTGTGTGTGTGTTTATGTTGTGTGTTTTTTGTGCGAATGGGCCTTGTCCATACTAATACAGATATTTTACAAAACTAACATTTTTCTCTATGTCTGGGCCTCTCATCCCTGTATAAATGAGTGTTTAAAATGCCTTCCAAAGTGATGATTTTTCAAAACTCCGGTTTGTGTGTATACGTTCGGAAAACAAAGAGATTAGAAAATGGTGTCACACCATATATGTCAGTGTATGACCTGCAGTAGACCACAGTCAGCATGGACACATTTAACTAAGGACACGTTACTGGTGTTATGGTGAAATCTATGTAATGTAAAGAATACACTTCAAAAACCCAAACAAACACTGTTGAGTTAACTTAAGGTTATAACTTAACTTGTTGTTGCTGCTTCATGATAGACTAAAGCCTGGTGCGTCCAATATGATCTGAAGGTCCACAGTGTCCACGGTTTAACCCTTGTATGGTATTCGGGTCAAATTGACCCATTTCAGGTTATAGTATATATTTTTCTACCTGAAACTCCATGGCCTTAGCGTATTTTCTGTGATAAACATGTACAAAAAATGTGAGCATACATGCTACTATACCTCACACGGGTCAGTTTGACCTGCATACACAGGGACACACAGAAACACACACAGACATAAACACACACACACACACACACACACAGACATAAACACACACAGACATAAACACACACACAGACATAAACACACACACAGACATAAACACACACAGACACAAACACACACAGACATAAACACACACACAGACATAAACACACACAGACATAAACACACACACAGACATAAACACACACAGACATAAACACACACACA
>JAPQRN010005613.1:31457-45798 GCA_037367275.1 Coranthus polyacanthus | reverse complement strand
GATGAGGTTGATGAGGTTGATGAGGTTGATGAGGTAGATGAGGTTGATGAAGTAGATGAGGTTGATGAAGTAGATGAGGTTGATGATGTTGATGAGGTAGATGAGGTAGATGAGGTAGATGGGGTTGATGAGGTAGATGAGGTAGATGAGGTTGATGAGGTTGATGAAGTAGATGAGGTTGATTTTTATCATACGGTGAATTGTTCCTGTTCTTTCAGAGCAGACAGAAAAAGGACTGTACAGTAGTAATTGTTACTGATGCTGCATTTTACTCCTTTCACTGTGAACACATATTAAACATCACTACGTTCCTTAGCTCCTCTTGATGTCATTTACACCATCTACATTCTAACAAACACATATTTTATCGACTGAGCCGTGAACGATACTAAACCTGTTTCCCTGGACAGGTTTCTGTGTTTTTTTCCAACATGGAGGAGGCCTCTGCTCTTATTCTCCCTCTGCTCTAGATTTCTCTTTTCTTCTCTGTGTCCTCCGGGATGAGAGGTGATTAAAGTGAGGATATTCAAAAAAAACTCAACTTGACCTTGAGGCGAAGGTTTGAAGAGAATTATCCATGTATATTTCATTCCTCTACAGTTCTGTGAGATCTCCATAAAGTCACCTTTTCAGGAACTGAAACCAATAAAGAGTACCCGTAGACTGCCTCTAGATTATTGGATTACAGGTGAGCCTTTCTAGTTTCTCAATGTCTTTTCTTCCCAGACATTTCCCTCAGGTTCAGCACAAATTGTAAAACTCGCTGCTCTCAATTACACACTCCGGTTGTTGGCCGGCTCTCAACCCCCACAGGTTTTTGTACTGGTACACTTTTATCCAAAAAGCCATTCTTGGCATGCTCTCATCATGCCTCTGGTTCAAGAACTGGACACTTGTTTGGATTTGTGTCTTTGCTTTGAAGATATCCATGTCGCTTGTTGATGCTGCTGTTATCTAGCCCTGTTTCTGTCTGGAAAACCTCTTCAACCTCAGTTTTACATCAAAGAATAATGTCTTTAGATTGTACTTAAACAAATGTAGAGGTAAAAAACATAACCATCACTGTTTTCAGTGTTAAGTTTTTTGGGTTTTGACCCCTAAATGGATTAAGAATTACATTTTGTCTTTTTGGCAGTGGAAAGAGTTCACTGAGAGCTTTCATATGCTGTATATTTCACAGTTTCTCCCAAAATGTCACTTACTGTCCTCGATATTCAGTATATACATAAATATTATATATGTGTATCTATATATATATATCTATATATATATAGATATATATATATATATATGAGGACAGTTTCAAAACCAGCCCATGTGTAATCGCTGAACATGTCGTTCCAAACCTCAGGAATGCTGTTGCTGCTGTTTTCATTTCTGGGTCTTGTTTTTAAGAAGGTTTTGGAACCTGGCTGCGAGGATTTGCTTCCATTCATCCACAAAATCCTTGTGATGCATCCTGGTCCCCAGTCTGCATTCATGTTCATCCCAGAGGTGTTGGACGGGGCTGAGGTCAGGCAGCTGTGCAGGACTCTTCAGTTCGTCACCACGCTGGGAAAACCAGTTCTTTATTGATTGGGCTTCATGCACAGAGACGCTGCCATGTTGGAACAGGATCTCTCAGGGTTTTGTATTTTTTTTGTTTTTTTAACCAAGCTGTTGAGGCCACACTGTTGTCATGACATCCTGCAGCACTCGAACTTCCCTATAATTATATAGTATAGTATAGTTTATATCATTGTCATAGTTTATATATAACATTAACTTATAGACTCTTAATAATCCTCTCCGTCCTCACCTGTAACCCTTTGTCTGTGGTGTTTTTACCTGCAGAGACTCCATCCTCTGTCTGTATTTTCTATTTTCCTCTTCTATTTTTTGTTGTGTTCAGGATGTTCAGGATGATAGTTCGTTTGTATCTCCAGCCAATATCAGCATCACATAATGTGCAGAACAATGTAAAAACAAAGCTCTTCTCTCTTGTTGCAGTAATCTTTAATCTTTACACAGTTTACCTTTAAATTCTGTCCAGTTCTATTGTTTAGTCACATTTTGTCAACTTATAACATGTTTATGTGAAAATTAGGCCTGAAACTACCAGGTTTTCACTGTCAGTTAATCTGCAGATTATTCTTATGATTAAACTGTGAGTTTTGTCCGGACGACAACTTGAGGCTGAAAAAGTCAACATGGAAGTAATGCTCGAACACATACACATCACTTAGACACACTTCCAACTAAATCAGTATCATTTGGGGATATTGCCTCGCAGAATCCAATGTACTAAATAGACTAATCGCATTAGACAAACGACAAAAAGGACACAGAGGAATCAAAACCTGTGACCTTTCCTCTGAACAACAGCAGAGACATAAGCTGCTGTTTCTTGAGCGATGCTCCTTTCACGGCACAACTGTCATTTAATAATGGAATCTAAAATGAGTGGAAACCTACAGTCATCTCATACATACAGAGTGTGAACATGCAGTGGTCCGTATGAAATGTAACCCCACTGATGGCTACATTCAGCTTCGTATAAAACCCTGAGTGGCTCTATATCTTTGTGTATTATTCACAAAGCTGTCACGAAGGAGTGCATTGGCAACAGGCTCCACTTTAAATCCTATATGGCATGGAGCGTGTTTCATCATTATGACCACTGCATTATTTAAAACCTTAAATGAAACATGCTGCTATGCTGACATATTTAAACTGCAGTTATCTTAGATCTGTCCCGATTTTCATTATGCAGACTTCTAACTGGTTCAGTGCCAAAGGCAAGGGTAATATCAAATATAAAGCTGTAATATGAAGAATAACCTTCACTGCTGTCAGCTGCTTTTAGTGTTTCCAGATAAAGCTGCACCATAAAATAAGTTAATCCACTTTTGACCAAATCTTCCACAAAACAGAGTTGTGTTTGAAATTATTAAGATGACGGCCAACCCGTACTGTATTTATCAGCTTCTTTCAACGTAGACTCATATTATCAGCTCTGACTCCGTTAATATTTCACCAGCTTAACGGATCATAGTGAATTCAGCTGTTTTACAGTAATGCAGGGGTCGTCAGCCACATGTGTCCAAGAAGACACTGTGACGGCTGAACTTTCAAAACACAAAAAACAAAAATCATTAGGCCTAATTAACCTATTGACTAATTCATATCCAGCCAAGCATGTTATTTTTATCAAAATGTATGCAGACTAGGGGCCTGTTGTACAAGAATATTTACTGAAGCCAATTTGATTTGAAGATTTTTAACAGATTTTAAAAAATCTGCCCATGGAAATGAATGGGATATTGTTTGAGAAACTGAACTAATATTTGTCTAATTTATGCATCTAGTTATTAAAATTGCTGTAGTGAAAGAATAAGACAATAGAAGAAATCAGACCGATGGATCTAAAAGAAATATGTAAAAAAAAAAATAAAGGAAAACTGTAACTGTAAGAACCCTCGTGGACATTTGAGTATAGTTTTGTGCACTTGAATGCACCACGATTTGCCTTATAAACTGAGGCAGATTGCAGCGTTTACGAGCCGTTCTTGAATGCACCATGCACATGCACCCTGTGTCTTACTCCGACAGACGGCGGAGGACAGAAACAGCAGGAGGCACTTCACTGAGGAGTGTGTTGTGTTGGTTACTCAATAAAATGGATCCAAAGCCTTTAGATCCTGCAGGTCAGATGCACATGTTTGGGGTTGGTAAAGGATTCCAAATTATGTCCGTCTGATTCACTTTGGGATTCATTGTTATTATTAATTAGGAAAAAATGCTCCATAACCTAAATACCAGATGACATGGTTTCCTCCTCACATCTTATGAATGTGTTAATATTGTGCAGGATGGATGGGAGGCTTGGCCCCCAGTCCCAGTGTTCATGAGCAGAGGTGTGATGATCTGACACTGGACACTATTTGTCCTCATAATAAATAAATAAAGTGGACTGAAACTTCTCTGTCTGTATAAATTGCAGCAGGAGGATAAAGGTAGATGAGACAGAATGAGCATCAAGAAATATGACAGAATTATGATACGTTATATACATCAAATGAAAACCACACATTATAATTTTGCAACATGAGCTGCAAATGCAGCACTTCACACACAATAAAGGTTCCCCGAAGGGTAATACGTCAGTCACTGTTACTACATAGTGTAGACTTTGGATATGTGTCTGCATGCCCTTTGAGCTAAACAGGAATCGAACCTCGAACCTCGAACCCCGACTGTGTTTCTGTCTGTGCTCTATAATGTTCTGTATCCACTGAAGCCTCAGGCTGAAACATGGCACACCTCCGACAACGAGGCCAGAGGCAATAACACAAACTGTACATTTATTGCCTCCGTGTGTGTGTGTGTGTGTGTGTGTGTGTGTCTGTCTATGTGTGTGTGTGTGAAAGCCTTAGGCGTTCATTCAACCATTAGTCTGACCCAGAACGCTGCAGCACTTATTATAGACTAGACCTCAATAATAGACTGGCTGTTTTTCTCTCTAGTACACACACACAATCACACTGAGGCACTTTTCCAGCCTGTCTCTATGTCATACTGTTTTCTCTGAAACACACACACAGACACACACAGAGACATAAATGTATATGCACACATTGGCCTAAGGGTCAGGGGAGGCTTTATAATTCCATTCCTTGTCTTGCCACCTCCACTTCAGTGGTGATAAATAGGAGTTGCCCTGCCCTGGCTGACACCTGAATATTCTACAGAACACACACACAAAAGACACACAAAAGACACACACACACAAACCAAGTGTGCATCTGCAGGTACACACACACCTACGGTATAAAGAGGATACAGATTTGAAAACAACAGCACACACAACAGTCCCAGCGAGGAAAAAAAATATGTATGAAAGAATAACCTCTGCTTTGTGCTCCTTCGTCTTTCACATTTAAAATTGAAGGTAATCAGCTACAATGCAGTAAGGTGGACTGTAGTCTTGCGTAGACAGACCTATCTTCACACTTCAATAGCGTCATTCCAGTGCTGGAGGTAGGTCTGGCGCCATCCACTATCATTCTGGAACAGGGGTAAAAGCTTTCTGGGATGTGTGGCTGGTTCTTCAAATGCATCACACTCGTCTTGGCTGAGCGCATGATGCAGCAGCAGTGCCTTTGCAAAATAGTGTCAGGAGAATAGTCCATATTGGTGGAACAAGCACGCATGAGGAAGCAAAATGTGCCCTTTTCAGTTTGTAGTTGCAGCTCGGAGGTTGTTGTCGCGAGGAGGGCTTTCTAAATGGTAACACACAGATAGAGGAAGGAAGGAGAATGACAGTCCTGCCGTTTCGTGGCGAGCCAGGCTAGGAGGACACTACAAGGTTCTGTATGGAGCTGCTTCTTTCCACATCCGCCAGAGCAGCATCATCCCGGCTCTGTCGTACAGCGCCAAGTGCAGGAGGAGGCACAAAAACAGCCTAATGATTGTTATATGACTTAAATTTAAGATGAAGCACAACTACAGTCTACTGCAAGCACCATTCCATTGTAGGCAATACAAGATACATTTATGTCCACATACAGGGTTAATTTTCTATACAATGTGTGTCCTTCACCTCAACACTTCTGTGACTGCAGGGATGTCTTGCTGACTCCTGTGTGGGAGACCAGGGTTTGTTTGCTGCTTGTGACATTTATAGTGTGATTTGTATTCCAGTTTTTTTCAAACGTGGGTATTGTAGGAGCTCCGTTACGTTGTGTTTCTCTGGCTCAGTGTTGGTATTAAAGCGGTGTATAGTGGGCTTCATACAGGCGAGTGTGTGTCTGTACCAGAACAGATGAGTGGGTCCAGTGTTAGCAGTAATCTTGGTCTATCAGAGGGTGGCCTAGTTCACAGCTCTCATGTTCCTCCACTCAATTATCATTCCATCGATAACATCTCCATTCCTCTGTGCGACGCAGAATACTTTTGTCTTTGTTCTTCCACAAGTCTCTCTGTCATTTCTTCTCCCCCACTATCTCTGCTCAAATTAGTTTAAGAAATCAGAGCAGCCTCTCCATTATCTGAATGGGGGCACAGTTAAAATTTATCACAGATTTCTTTTTTAGATGCGTCCATGTCGTTTCTCTATAAGAAGGTGCATCCAGTCGATCCCCAATGTATTTAAAATGCAATATCTCAGGAATGGCTTGAAAGAATAGTGCAAAATTTGGCAAACGCATTTACTTGGACGCAGGGATGAACTGAAGACATTTAGGAGGTCAAAGGTCAAGGTCATTGCGTTCTCCTGTCTGTCCCTTCTTACGACTGCTGTATCTCAGGAACGCCTTGAGGGAACTTCTTCAAATGTGGTACCAGTGTTGGACCCAAGGAGGAACTGAGTATACTGTCTTTTGGGGTCAGAGGTTATAACACCTAGTCTTCAGTTCTGAGTTGTTCTTATGATGGTATTTTTATCCCTGCTCTGTTATCCTTCTTGATCTCTAAATGGTGCGTTTGGTGTTTTTATCGGTCTTACTGCTCGCTTCTCCCTTGCCTTGATTCTGTCTTGAGTCAATGTATGGATATTGCTCTGGAAAGCACTTCATAATTGTTAAAATTAATCGTTAAGAAAAGTGCTGTATAGATAAGCTTTTTATATTATTAGTAGTAAATTCAGAGAACTGCAGGATCAGATTATGATGCAGGGTCAGTGGATGCATCTGAACAAACACAGCAGCTTTGTTCCAGAAGTTTAAATCAGTATTTTTCACTTTGTGCTGCAAGTGCAAGAACCAGATTTGCACAGAAATGACCCAGACTCAACACCTGCCACTTTGTGCGAGTCACTGGGTCTGCTGAGCCCGTCTGAATTCTACTCCTCCTCCACTGTTCCATGTCTTGTTTTCATTCCCTCACCTGCTTCTTCATCTTTCTCCTTCTGTTGCACCTCGTCGTCTCTTTCTCCATATTCTTCTCTTCTCCTCATTTCTCCACCTTCTCCTCTGCCTCTTTAATCTCTCTGTACTGTGTAGCTTTTGATGTTCAAGTTGAAAATTGAAAGTGCAATATTCTTCTCCGTTCACTTGTTCTTCTCATCTGTCGTCCCGTTGTGTGCATTCTGTCGCTCGTCATTTTCTGTGTTATTGGAGAAGTCCTCTGCTCTTCTCTTCACCAAAACATTGTGTTAGATATTGGCTTCGCACTCTGCCTCTGTGTTTTTACAGCTCAGCTAAAACAGACTAAAATAACAGCACAGCTCTGATAGAAAATATAGGGAGCAAAGAAAAACAGAGATCATACATTTTACATTCTGTATATTCATTTATTCATAAATTCTTCTTTCTATATAAGGTCCATCGAAGGCAAGGTCGTTTGAAATGAACTGAAATAGGATTAAATGTGTTATTTTTCACAGTTTTGTCATTTTAAAACATATATCCATCTCAAAATATTGTATTTACTCTTAAGTTCAACAGAAAGCACTGGAAAAGAAAGAATGAGTCTGAGTCAAGTTAAGTAAATGCAAGTTGCAAATTACGTTGGAAGTACTTGTATGTGCATCAAGTGTCGAGTCTCGAGTCACGAACTGGAACGTCCATCCCTGTTGTGAGGGATCTTTATGGAGACAGTGTGTTCTGATCTCCAGAGTACAAACTGAATTGAAGTCATTCCTTTAACTTCTCCCTAAGATCAGATCCTAGACATGGTCAAGAAGGCGTATTTGTATGTATGCATCTTTACTTTTTAACAGGAAAAGGAATACTTACTTTTCCTGAATTACATACAAGAAAAGTATGTAATTCCAGGATCTCCTGTCTCCTGTGTCTCCTGCAGCTGAGACAAATAAAGGCCTGGACACTATTTGAGGAAATACAGTATATATATTTTATGATATCCTTCCATATTCTCTAATGTAAATAATTCTATTATGATGGGTGTATTTCCAGCTTTAATGACAGTAGAGGTGTAAATAAAGTCCTTGATATTTGTGATCACGATGGCTCATGATTCCCTGAAGACCTGAAGTGACTTCAACATCTTTAAAACGTATTTATTAAAGCTCACTAAAGTCACAGCTTTGAAAGGAAACTACTCCAATGCAGTATTTACAGCACTCCCAGCATTCACTCACTCATTGCTGACTTGAATTTTGACCTTGCCTCTGAAAATTAAACTTTACTTGGACCTCCCCCAAAAGAGTTCCAAGTATTATTTTATGGAATTTGTATTCAGGACAAGTTTGTCAAAATGTCCTTTGACAAAAGCTGAGTGTATTTGTTGTTGAGTCTCTGCCAAAGTCAGCAGAGTGGCCTCTCCACAGCCACATAAAGTAAAAACTCAGACACACACCAGACTAACCACATATGACAAATATTTAAGCTCTGCCATGTTTCATTATTCAGAAACTAGTCTGAGGAGGAAAAGACTGGGACAACTTTTGGCAACTGAAAGAAGTCCATTTGTGTCTGAATTCAGTCCCTTCATTTCATCTGGTTCAAAACACAGACCTCTGTGAGACCTTCTCACACTGAACACTGAAACTCTGTCACTGCCTGTATTTACTTCATCATTTATCTCGTCACTGTCCAACAAATGACAAAATCATGAAACAAATGCTTGGCCGGTTAATCTGACCTGTGCAGTGTTCACGTCTGTGGTTTAGTGTTTCTGTCCAGATGAGAACATGCTCTGCTGACTCCACGAAGTGTAGAAGACACCACACAGTGTCTTTTTGTTGTCATTCATCATTGTGCTGAGGTGTCACCATGATCAGGTTCTCAATAGGGCTCTTCCCTCAAGAAACGTTACTCTTTTTCAGCTATAAACTATGAATTCCATCATACGTCTGGACTGATGTCATTGCAGTATTTGTTCATTAGTTTTTTCAGTGAGAGCAGAGAATTCTCAGCATAGTTTGACTGTTTGACTGATGACATTATTTAGCCTAAAGCAGTGAAATTATTGGGCGTAACGTGCCAGTCCAGGCTGATGCACTTTCACTGCTAGTTATCTGCATTTGGTGATTATAGACACAGATACACAGAGGCAACGATATCACCTGGAACTGGCATCAGTCAAACTGTTTAACGTGTTAATGAGCTTAATAGACTTTTGTCACAGACATTTTGCCTTGTAAAAGCAGGCAAAGCACAGGTGTTACTGATAACAGTAAGGATGTTAAACATTAAGAGGCCCCAGGAGGCCATTCTAGTAACCTAAGATTCACAGTCCAAATGCCTGAAACCGCTGCACGTAAATGGGATGGAGCTATTTTAATAATACCAATTACACCTGTGTGTTTTCTGAACAAGCCAGAATGACTGCTGTGAAAAAGGTCTGTTGGTCATGTAAGCCCTCTGTTTTGGTCAGTAACAGCCTGCTGAAGAGACCACTCGAGCTTCACAGCATTTATCGTTCACAGCACTTCTGTTAAACAGACACAGAATGTGGTTGATGGTGATTTTATAAAGGAAAGAAACATGGGCGCATTTAGAGCACCATTGCTGTTCTTCACACTTCTAAACATATATATATATATATGTACTACATGAGCAGTGCCTAAGGCTAGGACACATCTTCAGTTGTTTACATCACTGTTTGAGGTTTGTTCAAGGTTTGTTGTTCCACAAATCTATAAATGACTGAATCAAACATATATGTCTCTCTCTCTTTCAGGATGATTCCCGCTAACCACAAGTATTTCCTGCTGAGTGACCTGGCGTCGTCACGGGATTACGAGCTCTGTGTTTTAGCCGTCTACGATGACGGCATCACGGCGCTGACGGGCACCAAACTAGTGGGCTGTGTGTCCTTCAGCACAGAGACGGAGTACGGACGCTGTCACTCCATACGAGACCAGGTTAGTGCGTCCAAAGTGCTGCAGTGCAACAGTAACAGGATGAGACACACATTCTTTTACAGATCAAACCAAGGTTTCAGGTTTGGTCTCCACATTATGTTCACTGGGGTTGACCTCCAGAGGTTATATTCGCTCAATGTCCAAAAACTAACTTATAATTCTATAGTTAAACTACAATTCATATTTAGGAGTTTACTTCAGCAGCAGTTGACATTATTTTCTTCCATGGTGGAAGGGCAGGTGATGTTGGATAGCCAGCAGGTTTTAATTTTAAAATGTGGCTTCAGAAGTTATTTTCCAATAAGCTTATTTATGCTGTGGGCGATGACAAAGCTCCTGATGTCCTCTCACTTTTTAGGTGGTGGAATGACAAAGTATAAAATGTGTTGACATTACTACACTATGTGTGCTAAATGCTAGTTATTACAGTGTGTTTGATCCAAGGTTCCAAGAGTTTGTATTTTGAAATTTTGAAATATTGGTAGATCATATAACGATCATTTCTTTCACGTTTGGCAAAGGTTGTTAGAGTACAGTCACAGTGGTCACAGAGTTGGACTTACATCCAACGTTTGTGTTTTTGATCCTGGTCAGTTCCTAGGTGGTACTATGATTATCATCATCGGAGGGATCATCGTGGCCTCGGTCCTCGTCTTCATCTTCATCCTGCTGATGAAGTACAAGCTGCACAGCAATCACTACAAACAGAAAGCCGCTGCCCGCCAAGCTAACGTCTGCTCCCAAACCAACGGAGGAGGAGGAGGAGGAGGAGCCAACATCCTCGCTCTGCCTCCATCCTCCACCTCTGCAGCGCAAGGTAAGAGGACCAGAAACAACAACGAATTTCATTTTTATTTTGAAGTACCTTCAGGTTAGGCTTTTTATCATCAGGGAAGAAGACCTGGAGTGTCATTTTGACTGGAGATAAAATCATACAATACAATCTCATTCACAGTCAGATGTGTCCACTATCCTTGAATCATAATCTGTTCATGCAGTTCTTTCAATTCCAAGCAATGAGTGACCGACTTTTTAGTTTCTTGAGTTATGGTAATAATAATTATTAATTATTGCTATTATTATTATCAAAGATTTTGAGTCTGTATTGGGCTTTGATTGACAGCTGTGATTGACAGGTCACTCACCTGCTGAGACAGTATTTTTTTCCTGACAGACAGCAAATGTTTGCACCTTTTGTCCAAATATGGTCACTTCCAGCGCCAAAATGCAGACTCCTGGCTTCAAAAACCAATGGGTGACATCACAGTTCCTCTGTCCATTAAGTACCTACAGTACAGACATCTCCGTCAAATGGACAAACCGTCTTACAGAAATGTGTGGACACATCTAACAAACACAAGAGAGGAGACAAAAATATGGGCCTCTTTATTATCTACGTCTGATAATCTGATTTCATCTTGTTGTCTCCTAGGTGGAAGTGCTAATAAAAACTCCCAACCATCATCTTCAACAGAGGGAATGGGAGGAGCTTCTCTCCGAGGGACAACCGTAGTGGACTTAAACCCTGCCCATGACGACGACACCATCTCCCAATAACACACAAGAAACTGTCAGTCAAACCCACAATTCACCAATCTTTAAGCCCAAACCAATACTCCACCTCCCTCCCCCCTTTTTTTTGATTTGTTGCTGGTGCCTGGAGCCAAACTCCACTTTATGCAGAGGAGCGGCTCCTATCATTGGTGAGTATCTGCTGTCTGGACGCTGTGGGGTGAAGGATAACTGCTAATTGGGACAAACCGTTTGAGGCTGCTAGAAAAGTAGTCAAATTACAGCACTACTTATTTATTTATCAGCTCCAGTGGTGACATCACATAGTTTTGTCTAATTAATGTACTATACAATGTACATAGCCAGATCAAAAACTTAATAATGAAACAGTTATCGTCCTCATCATCATCATCATCATCATCACGTGAATCTGGTGAGGTGAGATTTCAGAATCAACCTCTGCAGATATCATCACATGTTGTAAGTAGAAAACAGACAGTCCACTATGTTGGACGTTCCAATGAGCAGTTTGTCCACTTCAGGGAGCATTTTGATCACACTAAGGCCCTGTTCAGACCTCGCATTGACGTTCGTCCTGAGATATCCGAACACAAGTGTCCAGCTTTAAGTGTGTCTGTTCACACGAGGCATTAAAATGAGTCTCCAGACGCGTCTCGAGAGAGATGACTTCTGATCGGATCTGACTTCCCCGCTCGATATGCAAATAAACAAACTCATCTGTAGCCTAAAGCATGGGGGAAGCGTTCATTTCAAGTTGAACAGACTGGATTTGTAAAGTTTCTTTCTAAATGTAATTCACTATGCTGCTCAAAGTGGATGATGAGCTGCTCAGCTTTTAAGGTGGAGTGTTTTCTTGCCATTTACTCACTGCATGAGATGACTGTGAGTCAGTCAATACACCTTAAATATTGATATGACAAATTTGACCATACTATTTGATTTTATTGACTCTCTTGCATGATATATGGTTTAGTGGTGATAGAATCTTCCAATGCTTAAAGCATGTTTATGAATATTCTCTTTCCTTGCGGAGGAAAAAAGTGGAGTGTTATTCAAGTGTTCAGGAAGCGCCACTCCCGTTACATCTTTATAGGTTTTTTGAAAATTCCAGACATCTTTAAAACACTTAAATATGATGCTGTTGTTGTGTTAAACAGTATTCTGTCCTTCAGTGCAGCCTGTTCAGACTCCTAGGAGAATGGAGACGTATCCATCCCAGACCATCTCCTAAGTCCTGAGTGATCGGATTTGAATGTGTCCTGTTCATTAGAGCTGAATACGTGTGACTGGATTTGCCAGGACGGATGTTAATACCAGGTCTGAACAGGGCCTAACAGTGAGTAAGTGCTGGGTACTTAACTCTTGTAGAGTCCTTATAAGGCAAATGTCCCCTTGTCTTATAAGCACAAGGTTAGTAGTGTAGGCCCCTGCAGCGCTGGTGAGACACACATGCAGCATTTTTTGCTTCTGCCCTTGAAATATATCCAGTTTAGTGTGGTGTACATCAGCAGACACGGGAGAGAGAGACCGAGAGTCATATTTGAAGTTTGTTTGAAATTGAAATGTGAAACAGACAGGCACTGAGAGAGAAAGTGATGGAGAGGGCAGACAGCGAGGCGCTTCAGTAAACCATGCGGATAAAGTTAATTCAGTCTGCATGACTGAACACCCACTGAACACTCTTCCATTTAAAAATACACTTTAATGAACAGTCACTCACCTGGATAAGACACACACATCTACAGGTACATGGTGCAGGTACTCACACAGACACACACATCGCACAAAGCTCACACATACAGTTTCCTTTCCAGTAAACATTCATATCATCTCCAGCTTCATCTGTGTCATTCACATTTTAAAGTGTGGTTCTCAATCTATGGTACGAATGGAACTCCCTCTAGTGGAACATGGAGGAATCTATAATACATATATATTTTAAAATGAAATCAAATCGACCTGGGTTTGACTCCAGCCTGGACCGTTTGCTGTATGTCATATCCTACTGTAACTGTAATGAAGGTACAAAAATACCCCCAAAGAATGAATATTAAAAAAAGAAATAAAGTGAATTTAAAAACGTGTAATATTAGCAAAACACTACTGTGAGTGAAAATCCCTTTAGCGACTGGACTAGGATTTAAAAGAGGTTTTGCCTGCGCTGTAATATTTGTTGTTTCAGTATCAGCTTATTTACAAGTTAACCTTCAAGTTAATTTACTGTTACGAGTTACACGCTGTGTTTGAGCTACTATTACTCAGATGGAAGATGCCATTAGTCTGTGAAGCAGTCTTCACCTTCTGAAATGGAGTTTTATTTTTATAAATATCCTCAGTGTCTCCATAATACCGTAGCAGTCCTGTACGTTTATGTAATGTCTAATTATTTTGCCCTTTTTTTTTGCTCATCAGTGTCAGCTTCAGACATGAACTTTGACAAGTTTGAGAAAAACTAAAACTGAAGGCTTCGAACCAAAGGGACATAAGTAACTTTTCACCCAATTTACAGGAGAACCAACACATAAATGAACCATAGTTTGATCTGACTTAGTGTACTGATTCAATGTGCAATGTCATCCATGTATATAGAAAATTGCGTTATTAATGAATAAAATTTCATTTATTGCCCAAACTTTTTTTTTTACATTTTTAAATTGGGTAAAATGTTGCATACACCTTTTCAGCACCAATGTCTCCTTCAATTTTTAATAGAAACCATGCATAATTACAGTTACAGTTCAAATTAGTTTGTTGAATGTTATTAATTTAGCTGAAATAGGAACCGGAGCCACTAAACCATGTGGGTGATTGAAGAGATGTTACAGACGATGGTGATGATAAAAATATCACAGCAAATGATTAGTCACAGCTCAGCTAAAACTAGACTCCAGATGCCACTTCGCGATCGCTCGTTATAGCATCTACCTCTTCGTGATTTTGAAAAAAAACAAACAAAAAACAAAAATAGTCACGACATGAACCCTGTCGGTCCACAAACCC
>JAPQRN010005613.1:8555-22489 GCA_037367275.1 Coranthus polyacanthus | reverse complement strand
TACGTACTCGTACACACCTATACGTACTCATACACACCTGTACGTACTTGTACTCGTACACGCTCATTGTTCTACCACAGAGGCTCAAACAGATCCTCGGTGATGGAAGAGCAGGTCCATTAGCAGGTCTGGAGTCCGTCTGCCTCTAAGTGCTCAGTAAATATGGCCTTGCTTTAGTAAACAACATTATTCCTCTTTATTTGGTCATTATATAATGGCCTGATCCCCCACAGTATGCAGATTGGTGTCGCTCCATTATGTAAGCCTTTTCTTCCATTATGTAAGCATCCTCCTCTTCAGCCCTCTCTCTCTTCCTCTCTATCACTTTCTTGTCACTTTCTTTTTCAACACCAACCTTTTTTCTTTTTTCCATCCCTCCATCTCCACCTTCATGTCCTCCCCCCTCCCATCCTGTCTCCTCTTCATCTTTCTTCTTCTTCTCTTAGGTTTAATTGGCCTTTCGCTCTTTTCTTCGTTCTTCACTTCTCGACCCTGTTTTCCTCTGTCTGCCTTCTCTCGTTCTTCTTCACCTTTTCATCGGCGTCGCTGGCGTTAAGCAGCTCCATCCCAGTAACTCGATAGGTCGAAGCTCATTTCTTAAGTGCGGTGCAGAGGAGTGAAACAAACAACTGAACAGGATCGAATCTGCAGCTGAACAGCAGGAAACAGCTGAACAAAACACAGCAAACATGATCACATTACAGCCGGACTACAGACAGCTTTAGCAGAGGGAAGTTTAACATTAACTATTGGCTTGTAAATGTGAGTTTTTCCTACACATCTGTATCATATATCAAATAGATGTTTAGGTTTCCTATGGATCCATTTTTATTACCGTCCATGTAATGCAATATTCAAAAGGTTTGAATAATATTCAGCTGCTGAACAGGACGTTAAAATGATGGACTTACACATTTAAAACTGCAGTCGCAGTATTTCTGTGGGTTTGGTCTTTGCTCATAAAATGCTGTTACAAAACTCAGATAAATTGAGGCATTTCATTTGCATTTAACCACAGTAATGTGTAAATCTCTTGACCGTGGTTTATTGCACTTGGAGCGCCCTCTGCTGGCCAACCTGGAGTGGAAGGATGTCACCGTGCCCGTCGCTGCTCTACCATCTGCTTTATTCACCACACAATGAAAAGCGCTGTGATGTCATATGTTTGCCCACCTCTTCTTCAAGTACAAAAGAGTCCACATGAGTCTGTGGGCAGGACGGGGGTAGTTTCCAAAACAAAGCATGAGCAGCAAAACGGTTTTAAAGGCAGAAATCAACGGCTGGCCAAGCAGCCACTGAGTCATCACAAGTGACACGACAATCCTACAGTCCCGGTTTCTTTGAAATGTTGGAAAAGATGGAGGAGGAAGTCTGTTTCTGTTTCTTTTGTTCCAAAAATTGGATGTCATGTAAAAACATAGAACAATTACAGACTCAAGGAACCCTGCAGATTGTAAAGGAAGCATCTCCACAGGGGAGGAAAACAAGGGCTTTTAATACACAAACTAGCACCAGAAAATACATTACATACAAGTTTCCTCCGGCTATTTTTATTCACATTCTCAATTTACGCATTAAAAAACCTGAGTAAGAAAATCAGATACAAGCATCGTCGTGATGCTTGTATCTGAATCGTGATGATGATCGTGATGAAGAACCAACTCTTAATATTCACATAATACTAGTGGAAGAAACATTTTCACGATTTTCTCATAATTCATCATTCATTCGTACATTTGGGTGTAATCGCGCCTAGTGACCACAAGAGGGTTTACCTACTTACTGCACAATAAAACATGGTTTAGAGCTGTGAACTGAATTATATGAACTGAATTATATGACTTCATTGTGATTAAGTACATCACTGCTGGCCTTAATATTCATAAAATTTTCTAGGTGAAAACGGCCGAACACGCCCACTTCCTACTCTACGTCACGACGTCTGTATGAAAAGGTCTGAAGTGAGTAAAACGGTAAAATTTGTCAGGTCATTTTACCACAGCTACAGTCGAGCTGTCAGGTTAAAAAAACCCAGTGACAATAAACAGACGTTGTCCGACACAGCAGACAGAAAAGCTCCTGTGTAATGTATGGGAGACAGGGCTTTTTGGAGCAGCATCTAGTGGCCATCGGCGGTATTACACTTTAGACAAGCGGTAACCATGCACGTTTTCTGATGGGGAGAACTGAAGCCATTGTATTGACCCATTCTGAACCACCTGACTCACTTGTAAAGTTACCAGATAGGGTTGAGAACCAGAACTCTGTTCCACGTTAGAACCAATAACAAAATGCCAAGAACCGGATTCATATCAGGAAAGTTTAGACAGAAACTAGTCTGTATGAACAAGAACAGTGTGAAAGATGGAGTTCAGTGAATGGAAAAATGTGACTTTACTTTAGCAGCTGTTGTGCAGTTAAATTCTGCTTTTCATCAGGATACTATTGACTGATACATACACAGCAGGCGACGTGTTAGTCCAGCAGTTTGGGACCGGTTTCATAACGTTCAGAGATTCTTTTTCAAACTTTACCACAATGCTAGTGTGGACGGAGATCAGTTTCGAAACACAGGAGCGTGGATGTTCAAACGATGCCTAACCCTAGTCACAGAAGCACTGCGTCAGTCGGTTAGTGTGTTTGTCACTTTGGATTGGAATTAACAGGTTAAACCAAACACGCACTATAACACAAGCAGAATGTTGCTCACGCTTAAACTGATGGGACAGTTTTAGGTGGTAAAGCAGAACAAAAACCCAAACTAACCCTTTCAGAGCCTCACGTGGTTCTGCATAGTTCTGATTCTCAGTGGTGCAGATGTCCCTGAACGCCTCAGCCTCTTGCTGATTTTGTTGCACTTTTCAGAATCAAGTGAATAGAGTGAATTTACCCTTTAAAGAATCCTTCAAGTCTAAATGTTCCAATTTAGAAAACAACTAAGGAAGGCGCTGATAACAGGGAAAACCTCTGCTAATCTCTGACTTTTCCTCCGTCTTCTTTGCGTCCTTTAGTTTATTTGATTATATTAAATAAAGTGAATTTCTGAAGTTCGGTCCCGTGTCGGAACCGGGTGAGACTTTCCCTCTGTATATGTGATAACACTGCTAGAGTTGCACATTAATCATTATTAAGATCTCTCTTTAACACATTACAACTGGTAAATGTCTCCGTGTGAATGTACCGGTCGGTTACAGACTCGTTACGTTTCACCATCCTCTTACTGTGGTTTTACAGACCTGACACAAAGCACAAATGGTAGGTCTCTGTACCAATGGGATGGTTTGTACAAATTCAGAATTATTACTGCAAAACACTAAACATTATTACTACCAAAATGTAACGTGAAATACCCGAAAATCTGTTCTGTGGGAAAAAACAGTTCCTGTTGGACCTCATCACTCACTTCATCTCTGTGTCTGTCTCTCCTTCAGGTGCCACAGTGGGTTGCATGACCACATCCTGGTAAACCCCAATTAGAGCATATTCAACCAGGAGAAGCACTCCCTCTTCCGTCTAATTTCACCTCACGCCAGAAGCAGCTGTGAGGCGAACGCCCGGAGGAAGATAAACAGCCGACCTGTGGATATGCAAACGTCTCCGCGCTGCTGGGATTGGACGTGGACATTGGACGCGGGTCAGGCTGGGGGCGGCTTCGAACCCTGCTCATACGGTGCTCAAAAGGGGTTTGAAACCTTGGATCAGTGGGGTTTCTTCTTCTCTGGAGGAACTTTCCAGTAATCTCCTGGGGCTCTCCAGGGTGGTGGAGTCAGCCTTTGGAATCAAAGCGGACAATTTATGCTGCTTTGGAAATGCATACTGAACGGATTACCGCGGATTCAGGAAAATCCAGGCCGGTTTTCCTTCAGTGTTCATGGTTTCTTGATGGTTGTGGCACTGGTCCTCTCTTTCTCCAACATACAGTCATATGCCAAAGGTTTACTACAGTATTACAACAGCATTATTACAATACGGAGTGAATATGCAGACTTATGAAGCACACCTCTCTATTATCTCTTAGCAGTCAAAGAGCAAACACATGTTGGGCCTTGGATTGAAAATACAAGCACACTGTCAACGTCTTGTCTCAAAGCATTGATAAAAACAAACTGTCCGACTAAACAATGAACATTTCTGGCACTTTACTCGTATGTTGTCATCTCATCTCTCTTTCTGTCTCTCTCTGTCTTATTTTCATGAACAACTGAATAATATATTCTCCAGTATTACCAATCTAACTCTTCTGGCTGCGGATGATTTAGATAATGTTGAAATAATCAGTGTGTTTGCGTCCACGGTGGATTGATTCTCTCTTTTGTCGGAGTATTAAAAAAAAACCCAACTTCTCGAGGACGGAGCCTCGAGAAGCGTCCACGGGGGATTCCTAAAGCACACCTTTTCTTGGCTTTACATTTGATGATGAAAATAGTGGATCGTCCTGTTTGACCCGGGAAGTGACTGTATCTGTACAAAACACTGGTGAATTCGACTACAAGTGTTCCTAAAAGCTGTCACTCGACATGGTTAAATGCATTCAGCGGTTTGAGACGAGGGCCAGCAGAACTTGCGCTGTCCCGTTCCCCTCCCTTCCCTCCTCCTTTGCTGTTTGACAGTGTCTGTGTTTGTATGTGACATACACCTTACAGTCTTCAATGGTTTGATACCCATGATTTACTTTGAATATAACAAAACAAACAACCACAATAAGGAGAAAAAACACAACATGCGAAATGGGGATTTTATGCTTTCATAGATACAATTATGTGGATTTATAATGAAATAAAAAGGTATTTTTCTTGGAAAAAATGGTGTCCTTTTTAGACTCTTTTTGAATTAAAAAAATCTCATCTTTAGTGTGTGCATTCACATAAACACGTGAACAGAAGTGACCCCTCGCCCACCGGGGCCAAGTTTTAGATGCTATTTTAGTCTTATTTCTCATCATTTTTATTTTACATTTACAAAATGAATCATCAAAAGGCACGAAATCTCGACGACCTGCCATTACCTCCATCACAGTATCCAAACGCGCAGTGGCTGTTTTTGGCCACTTGGTGGCAGCGTAAACAAGCTGTAGATCTCAGTGGTCTCCAAATGCAGTATGTGATAATCCATGTCGTTCAGCTGTTTGTCTGAAGACATCTGCAGGACATGAGAGCCAAGAGACACAACCGAAAACAAGACGATGAAAAAACAAAGCTGATACAAATGACAGATCCTCTTCTGATCTGTGGCTTCATTTGATCGTGATGTGATCCATAGTTAAAGGTCCAGTGACTGGGATTTAAGGGGATCTAATTACAGAAATGCAATATAATATTCATAATTATGTTTTCATTAGAATAAAATCACCTGAAGATATGAAAAGTTGTGTTTTCATTACCTGAGACTGAGTCGTTAATGTCTTTATTATCCCCTTAACGTCATTTAAAACCAGCGGTGACTCTGTTCCAGTCTCCACGTCCTGTTATGTCACTTTGAAATCCAGCAGCTGATTTGCCTGGTCACGGTGACACAGTGATAAATTGCTGTGTTTCATTTCCCAGAGGAGAAGCTTTAATGACGACAGGCTGCGCCGCAAATCAGCGTCACAAACCTAACAAACCTCAGCAAAGCATCAGCCCTTCAGGACCAAGAAAAGAAACGCTCCACTTCCTCTTGGAGACGAGAAGCATTTCTCATGTTTCACCGAACGTGTTATGTTCACGCTGTCTACAATGTCTACATGTTAATATCACTGCTTTGTGTTTTCATGTGTATTGTCCATCCGTGGTGTCACTGAGAGACGCACCATGATGTCGAGACGCTGCTTTCAACAGCTGTAGACATTTCCCTGCATACAGACGTCACTGCAGCATTTCAGCAGCAAAACAAAAACCTGTATAAACACGGTTTAACTTGTAGTTTCTAGTATTTTTTACTCCTAACATTTGTTCTGCCTGAGCCTGGATTGACTGTGAATGTGTAGATGGACTTACAGCATTAACCATCATTAGATCCTGACCCGTCTACGTGTCTGGTTAATTTAAGGTTCTCTTTGTAGATGCTTCAGTGAAGTTGTGTTGTTCTGGACTGGACGTCTGTACTTCTAGGCTGACAGTGGGTGACTTTTAAAATGTCTTTAATCACATTTTGAAGTGATTAAAACACTTTTTTTTTGCTTGAGATGGATTCTGGGAATGGGATGAATTCTGATGTAGTGAATATAAACAGGTTGTCTCAGCTGTGGAAACTCATTTTAGATGGAGGACAGCGGCAGACTTGTTCTTCTACTTCATTAGAGCCATGTGTAACGTACCCTACGGCGCCACCTTCTGATGACATCACACAGTTTATGAAAACACATGTAATTCGTATTTTCTATTTTGCAAGTTTTCAAAAGTTTGCTTCAAATTTGCTTGACATTTTATGGAAAAAGCTATTTTTGTTGTGGAGTAGCAGAAGAACTGTGTAAGTGTAAGGATTTTTGCAGAAACTTCTCCATAAGAATCTTAAATGTAGGCAACGAAGACTGTCATGAGCGTAGTAATGTCAAGGAACGACCAGCTCAGACTCCAACACAAACTTCACGGAAGGAGTCTGTGTGAATCTTCCATATTTCACCTTTAATTACGACGTTACGCTGTTGAGCCTCGTGGTTAAATGCACTCGGCATCAGTCAAGGGGGAGATGCACGTCTTCTGCATGATGCATGTCTTCTTCTGCAGCGAATCCTTGACTTGTGATATTGAGCTGTATAAATAAAACTGAATTGAACTGAAGTTTCTAATTGTGGACTTTTCCACCTGATTTTGGCTCCTGCAGCTGGAGGTAAAGAATCCTGTCTATCATAGTCCATGAGAACAAAGTCCCTACTTATTTTATTTGATTGTATTTTATTTTTTGAGCTACGCCACGAGGTTCATATTATCAAAGTAACCTTTTGGTTGGTATAGTTAATGTCACTAATCGCGTTGTAAAGGACGACTTGTTGAAGACATGAAGAGAAGACAGGTTGGGGAGGCGTCTTTCAGCCTGTGTCTGCAGAATGTCCTCACATATTCATTCACTGTGAAGAGCCTCTCATTTCTCTGAGATGCTCCTTTTCTAAGTGAGCTCTCAATTCACTTCACTTCCATTCAATCCAATGGTGCCAAATCACAACAACACATCATCTCAAGATACTTGACATAATAAGGTCAAGACCGCACAATATTACCGAGTAAAATCCAAACGAATCTCCCTGTGAGTTAGCACTTGGCGACAGTAGGAAGGAAGAAGCTCAGGGTGGACGACCGTGTGCGGTGAGTGGAGACACGAAGAAGCAACATACAAACGGAGATCAGGTTGGAGGAACCACCAGAAACACACAGCTCCACATGCAGAGATACCTGGACAGAAGAGGCCGGGAGCGAGAGGACGGAGACGGACAGGACACCACATCATGACGTGGTTTAGTTCTGTCCTCTGAACATCTTCACGCCACATCTTAGACTCACATCATACACATGTATGAGTCCGGAGTCCAGATCCAGACCAACTCCGAGATGGTCAACTCCACCACAAGAAACTTGAAAACTGAAGATAGGAACGTGAATCCACATCCGCACAGAAGGATGGGACAAGGAATCCATTTATAACGTGTGGAATTCAGACCTGGGAAGTACCGGCGTACAATTACTTCATTACTGTACTTCAGTTTGTACTTTATTTAAGTGTTTATTTTTCTGATGACCTTTTCCATTTACTTCCTACATTTTAACACAGTCAAGTCCAACCTGAAACAGAAGCTGCTGTAAACTGCAGTTTGTAGCTACATTAGATATCTGCATTGAGTTTGATAATGCATCAGAGTGTGAGGAGGAGCTGCTGTCCTGGGACAGACCTTCTGCAGACGTCAAACACGCCGTAAACTGGACAATGAAGACGTCGAGTCCTAAAAACAGACGTTTACACCAAAACCCTGCGGTGATGATGACGAGGCCTTTTCTGATTTCACAAGGAAAATAGTGATTTAGTGATTATTTGATCGATTTGGTGATTTAATCTTCAGTCTACGTTCTAATTCAACTTCATGAATCTGATTTTCAGCTGAAGGAGAAACAGTCGTCTGAAGTAGATGTAGTGTGTTGGTGTTTCTGATGGATGATACCATCATGGACAGATCCAGGGCTATTTCATATTCTTACTTTTGTAAATAAATACATTTTTAAGTGACATGGACCCATTAAAATGTGTGTCTCAGTCTTAGTGTCATGAACCTCACTGTTTTGGGATCGCTCTTCTTTGACATGAGAACATTTTATTGTAAATTGTGTGCATAGTAAATAAACCCACATCTTCACTGTGCTTTTGAATGTAGTTGTAATAAATCAGTGGTCCTCACGTACCACCACAGGAAACATTAGTGCCACTATTATGTCATTAAAATATTCAGCGGCGTACGTGAGCTGAAGATCTGCACGAGGCAGATTCATTTACTGACTGTTAGAAACATCGTACAAAGGGACAGCAGCAGAACGGACAGTGTGAGGTTTGTTGAAGATTGGAGATGTGATGGTTTTGGAGATTTGGATGTGAAATTTTAAATTAACAGTAAGAGAGAGTTTTGAATTTCAGCTTTTCTTTTACTTTATCACATTCTCAAAGGGCCAGAAGTTCACAGACACTAATAACCGGTGGCTTTGCCTTTAAATGTTCACTTTCACACCTGCCTCATTTGTTCTGGACTTTGGAGTTTGACTTGAACCAAATTTGCGTGAAACCTCCCCCCGGACCACGGTGCAGATCAAACACCGGCCACCGGTCCTTCCTTCAGACTTTCAGGTGTGAAAACATCCTTTTTAAAGCCAGACTCTTTTCTAAGGTTTTGGTGGATTTCTTTGGATTTTCCCATGATGCCAAGCAAAAGGACAGTGGTTCTGAAGGAAGGCCCTAAAACACTTTTCACATCATCAAAATAAAGTAGTTGTGCTACCTGACCTAACACAGGAGACGACTGAAATGAAATGTGAAAGTTGTCAGAGTTTAAATACGTTTAGCCACCGCGTAACGTCAACGTCTCAATTCAACGTCAAACGTTGTAATGGAAAAACAGCAGTTTTTCATCCTTCTGTCTGTCCCGCGTTCATTTATTCTCCTTCAAACGCTCCTGGTGTATCGGACACTTGATCTACTCTATGTTCATGTAGGTTTTATCTCCACACAAGCACAGTCCACTCAGTCTGTGTGGAAACCTGTGAGAGGTGATTTAATCCAACATCGCAGTAAATTCAAGTTTAACATCTTTAATCATTTAATAGAAGTGTGTTTTCTGTGACTCATGCAATATTTGACTCCTGTGTAAATAATCTTAAAAATATTAATTGGCATCTATTTAGATCTGTCTTTTATTACATCACTTTTGACAAATAATCTGCTTATATATGGAAAATTAAAATAATTAGAATTTTTTTCAAACTTCAGTGTATCACTAGTAACACATTATTCAAAGGCAAAAATATCCATTTATTTTAATATTCTGTGACCTTTTCCATCTCAGTCATTTCTCTAATCGGACAAAACCCACATCTGTAGAACAAGTTCAAGACGTCGTTCCTGAAAAGTCACATTTGAGATCTGTACGGATAAGCAGTGTTCAAGTCACTTTTGTGAAAATGGCGCCAGTGACCGACAACAGTTTTTCAGCACTTAAAATCAAAACAGAGTGTTATGGGTGGACAAATTCTGCAGCAGCAGGGGTCTCGATAGCACTTTGTAGTAAGTACAGCATGTTAAGCACCAAAAAACACACCACATTCAAATTTCCAATGGCAGAGTGAAAAAGTTCTGAACCGTCCACAGACAAGACAGTAGATAAAGGAGAGAAAAGGATACGAGCACATAAATAGAAACAGTGTATGACATGGCCTGAAACTGCATTTGTCTGTGCCACCAGTAGCTGTAAGTCTGTTTTTATTTTACTGACAATGTTAAAATAGAAAGTCTCCACGTGGCTGTTCCCTGTCATCTACTCTAAATGTACCTGCACTTGTTTTGTTCCCATGTTTTCCTTGTAAAAAAACCTAATAGTTGAAGCGTGAGGCGGGATGTTGCTGTGTCACCATTTGTCCCATACTGGATTTGTCCCTCAGCATAGTGAGCGCAGTGTTGGAGAAGTCCTTCAGGATGTCCACTGTCTCCCTCTGCAACATTAGAGACTCCTGAACGAACTCGTGCTGGCTCTCCACCAGCAGCTGGACCGACTGAGCTAACGTCTCCAGAGACTGAGACACAGATGTCAGAAGCATCCTGCTGGCCCGCTGCTGCTGGAGGCTCTGAGAGGCCAACTGGGAAACCTGGTCGTGGGCCCTGCGTGAAGACATTCCGGCCGGGAGAGGGTCCGACAGGTTAGGATCCAAGGTGGAGGACCGACTGTGTGGGAAGGAGGAGGGGTCGGGCTGGGTCGAGTTGGAGGAGGGAGCGGAAGAGGAAGACCCAGCAGGAGGTGGGATGGAGGAGGGCATTGGCTGAAGCATGGAGTCCTTCACTGTAGGAGAGGCAGAAGATGACGAAGCAGGCAGTGATGAAGCAGCCACGCTGGAGCTTGTAGGGGACTGTGATGGCAGAGGCGGAGCGGAGGTTAAAGCAGCATCAGAATCTGACACTGGAGGGAAATCCAACGACGTGGACGGTCCAGCTGGAGGTCTGGAGGAGGTGTGGTTTTGGATGTGGTTGTGGTTTTGCGTGTTGTTTCTGGAGTAGGTGTAGACTGGTTTTAGTCTCATCAGGGCGTCGTCGGGCAGTGGCTCCAGGGCGGTGACGGAAGGCGGAAGAGAGGAATGGTACACGGACAACATGGAGTCGTCGTCGTCGTCAAAGTCCATGTGACGTTCTGGTGAGAAACAAGACAAGTCAAGTCATTTCCCACCAAGGAAACTTTTTTTAGTAGGAGAGTTGTTCTACACGTCCACTTTCGGGAAGGCGACATGTCTTAAACCTGTTTAGATTGTTTTTGTACAGTTTTACCATAAGGAATGTAACAACATTAAACCACATGTCATGACATACACACTACATTTTATAATTCAATCTATTGTATTCTGTTTTTTCAAAGAGTATGTTTATGTGTATAACAGCAACAACTTCAATTAAAGGATTTGTATGAAATCATTTTTTTCAACACACTTGTGTAATGTTGACATTGAACAGTTTGAATTAGTGCAAAGTGGTTCCGTGTATGTTTTGTTCTGTAGTTACATTTGATTTTCAAATTTAATTTAATTGTACATTTGAACATTTTAGACTTTTTAAGGACAGAACAAAGTCTGCCACTGACATGAGGGAAACTGAACCAGCTTCATTTGAAAATTATATCAACTCAAAAACAGGCTTTAACAAAAATACTCCTTACCAAGCGATGTGATGTAACCGCTCAGACATATTATAATGAATATGTACAAAATTAAACTCCATGAACTTTCCAAACCTTTACATTTTCAGCCTTGGAAAACGAGACTTTGAAATGACTTTTCCAGTTTTTTCCTGATGATATAAGTGAATTTCCTGGCCTAACGATAAAGGGTGTTTCTTGGCGTCCTGCTCAACTTACCACCAGGATCCTTCTCTGGAGAGGACAGCGGTGAAATTTCGAAGGAGCTTTCTGGTAAAGGAAGGGAGTCGTCAGTCATTCCGAGGTAAGAGTACACGGAAGGGTTGGCGGGTGGACCTTTACTGGGAAGCTTTGAAAAATGATCCTCCTCCAAGTCCACGTCGCTATCACCATCTGAGAAACAAAAGAAAATGAGCTAATTAACTATATTATGAAGCGGATTTATTTAGAGCCAAACACGCAACACATTTGAAAACAACAGTATATACAACAAAGAACAAACAGAACCAAAACCAGACAAACAACTTGTACTGGATCTACACAGAGAAAACACACGTTTCCATCCTCTGCTGTTTTACACATATGAAGAGCTGGTTCTTCATCATCATCATGGTTTCAAACTTTTCACCTAGATGTAGAACTTCATACATACTTCATGTATTACGTCAGCTGTAGACTGAGGGGCTGATATTAGGAGGTATTCTGTACTGAACTGCTGGTGTGGATCACATGGCGTTACCGGTGTCTGATTGACATTTCTGTTTATTTCTTGTATTAATGCAGTCAATGTTATCGTCTGTTAATAGTCCACACATGCAGACACACTAAGAAATTCACTAAATCTGTTTCCATTGCACTTATTTTTACTTCTCTTCCACCAATAGAATAACAACTTGTTTGCGTTGTCTTGAGTCTTTATCCCCAACGTTCTGCATTTCCACTAAATACAGCTGGATGACTTTGAGATTCATTCAAAATGTAAAACTGGTGCTGCCCTGTTGCAAACAAATATTTAAGTGTGTGGTCTGAACAGAAATTTTTGGAACTTTTTTCTTTTCAGGGGCAAAAACCATACTTTTATTTTAATTTATTAACATTTAGGCTCTGACAGAATAGACCCAAACAAACAGACAAAACTGGAGTTCACAGCTCACCTCCTTTCGGGCTCATCATTAGTATTTTAAGGACCATCTTCTCCAGAGGGCCCAGGTTCTTCTTCCTCAGGTTCTTGCCGTTTGGACCACGCAGGGCTACAATGCGCCGTTTTGCATCACATTTGAGATCTGCCCATTTTTTCATGATCTGACGTACCTGTGACAAATTAAAGCCTTCCTTAAAAAGCCTCTTCTGCACAAGATATACTTATACTCTTTCATTTACCCCTCTGCACACTATTAGAAATATTACTGCTTTTATTATTCATCCCTTCTATTGTGTTGCTGTCACAGCTGCAGATGTTAGTTAAATGTCCTATTTTTCACCCAGACAGGCACAATTATCCGAGAGGTTCCTGGGGTTGTATAAATGTGACTGGACACAAGACGTTTAAGATGCAAGGCTGTTTTAAAGGGCTGCAAAAAAATATCTATCAATCTATCTCTTAATCTCAGCTTCACAGTCATAAACACATCATTGCACACCAAGTAATTTCTGCTGCTAAAAACAGTGACAAAACATAGTAGTAGATCACAATGTGAAGCAGCGTGGCATCATGGGAGTTGTTGTTTTCACCACCATTGCCGATGGAAAACTAAATCTGATGTGACTCAGGGACAAATCATGTTTACAGACGAGGTAATGTATTGTAATGCAACTTTTATTTGCATTATGTTTAGTGATGTATATGCAGATTACGCCATTTCATTCTAATGAAATGAACAAATGAAACAGGCTGTTACACTGAATAAAATTACAGATTTCTTTGAATTTTGAACATTGTTGGAAACAGTTGATATAATTTAAGTCCACATATCAACAAAATATACACATAAGCCGAGTCATTTTGGGATATTTTAAATATTACATACTATAGATTTAAAAGACAATGAACTCATTGTAACTCAGGCAAGCATGAGGATTAAAATGTTAAAGTAGTGATGACGATAACACACCTCTCTGTGGTTCTCTCCCAGACCGTTGATCTGATTTGTGATTTCAGCCCAGGTCTGTTTCTTTGCTTCAGCGGACACACCTTGGTTAAACTTCTCTACAGAAACAGGACACATGATGTCAAACTCAGTCTGGAGTCAAAAATATCGCCTGGTCGAATGCATCATTTCTTAGGACTGTTGTACTGACGTTACATAGATCATGATGCTGTATGATAGAGCAGATGAACAACTACACCACTTTTAATTACACCTTATGAGTTCAATATCCTGCCGTACTCTAACATATCTAAAACAACAGTAGATTTGTATATGCTTGTCAATTTTTTGTGCATCATCACAAGCATTGTTTCATTACAACAAACTCATAGAATTCACTCAGCTCAAAAAACAAGCTTAAGTTTAATTACCCACAATTTACTCTCTTTAGGACTAAACAAAATAACAATCCACCTATGCAGGTTTTTCTCTAGGTTGTC